>PVLC010001193.1:98640-153248 GCA_004027655.1 Graphiurus murinus | reverse complement strand
ACCACTTTCATACTTGCATATGTACATGCACACACTCAGCTTGCAACCACTTTCATACTTGCATGTGTGCGTGCACACACTCAGCTTGCAACCACTTTCATATTTGCATGTGTGCATGCACACACTCAGCTTGCAACCACTTTCATATTTGCATGTGTGCATGCACACACTCAGCTTGCAACCACTTTCATACTTGCATGTGTGCATGCACACACTCCGCAAGCTTGTCCTTCTGTGCTTCATGCCCAGTGATCCCTAGTCTGTGAGTTCACTTCATGGCTGTTTCTTTGTTCTTCTTCCCTCTAACCTCCAACACTTTCTTCCCTGTTCTCAGTCTCACCTAATGTTCTTGCTTTCCATTTCACTAAGACTAATGAACAACTCCAAGAATTCCTGTAAGCTCCTGAATCTGACTGTCCCATTGTCTTCTCCCAGACACTATTGATAAACTCTAGTATTTGTTCTAAGATACGGCAGCCTGTTCATTGTAATTGTGTGCTAAATGATATCTCCTCTTCCACTCTCTTCTCTTGCACCGTTGTTTTTCCTTCCCTTCTAGCTCTTCCCATGAGCATACACACATGCTGTTATTTATCCCATTAAAAAAATCTTTGAAGCTGGATGTGGTGGTGCACATTTGTAATCTCAGTACTCGGGAGGCCGAGACAGGATTGCAGATTCTCGGCCAAACCTCAGCAACTTAGTGAGGCCCTGTTTCAAAATAAAAGAAAAAATTGGGCTGGAGGTGTAACAGCTCAGAGGTAGAATCCCTCTGGGTTCAGTCCCTAGTACCACACACGTACACACACACACAGTCTTTATCCCCCACCATTTTTCCTTTCACCCACTGCCCTAGTCTCTGCTTCTCTTTAAGGCAGACATTTCAGACACCTTGGACAGTTGCTCGAATGTGCTGCCTTCCCTTTTCTTCTGAACCCTGAGCAGTCATTGCTGTTACCCGTTTCCAGTCCTCATCTCACTGAACCTGTTTGTAGCGCTTAGCCAGGTGCTGCAGTTGCCGGGAACACTTTCACTTGGCCAAACAAGTACTCATCCTCCCTCACTGCAGATCCTTTGTGTGTGTGTGTGGCGGGGGGGGGGGGGTACTAGGGATTGAACCCAGGGGCATTCTACCTCCGAGCCATACCCACAGCCCTATTTTTTCTTTTATTTTGAAACACGGTCTCACTAAGTTGCAGATGGCCTCAGTAAGTAGCCGAGGCTGGCTGTGAACCTGTGATCCTCCTGTCTCAGCCTCCCTAGTACTAGGAGTGCAAGTGTGTACCACCTTGCCCGCCTGGCAGTTCCTTTTTTTTTGCTTTTTTGCTCTGACCTTTGATTGGAATAACTGGACTGAAGGGTTTAGCCCTTAAGCCTCTCCCTTTTAAATAAGCTGTCCATATTCGCTGTCTAGCTTAAGATGGTAGATGGTCTTTACATCTATTTGCTAATAACATCCAAATTTATAATCCTAGCCTGGGTTTTCTGCTGAACTCTACATTCTCATATTCTGCTGTTTTTGTCAATAGTGTTGATATCTAAGAAGTATCTCAAACTTAATAAGTCTAGAACTTCCCCTCTCCCCAAAGCTGCTGCTTTCGCCTTTCCTAAATACAGCTCTTTCCGTTTACTCAAATTTCAAACCTTGCAGTTCTTCACTCAGTTTTCTCACGCACCATGTCTGAATTTTGTCTGCAAATCCTGTCTGCTTTTCCTTCAAAACACATCTGAAAATCTAACCATTTATACCATGGCTGCGTCTTCATCTTTTGCCTGGAATGTCACAGAGGCCTTCTAACTGGCTCACTGCTTACACTTCTGTTCCCTTTAACTATATTCTCAACCAGAAGCTAGAGGAATCCCCTGTAAAACAACAGACTGTAACTTCTGTTAAAAAATTGCCAGGCTTAGCACTTGTTGAGTAAGCACAGCTCCTTTGTGTTCTGACCATGCCCTTCACCGCTTACTACTCCTCTTCTCTCCTCTTCAACCTTTCTGTTTTTCCTTGAATGGATCAAGCAGTTCTTCCCTGCCTTTACCCAGTTTCAGAGTCAATATTAGCTTCATTTATTTGACTAATGGTAGTTAATCATGCAAGGAAGTAACATTTGTTTACTTGCTCCTTTTCCCTTTGCAGAGTCCTATTTTTGTAGCCCTGGTATTCAGAACAGAGTCTGAAACTTAAAGGTACTCAGTAAAGGCTTGTTGAATGAATAGTACAGAATCATCTAGTCTTTGTTTCAGATAACACCCCACTTACTTTTCCGCTTTCTTGCACAAGCTGAAAGAGATTTTATGTACACAGCCTCCACCTCCATTTCCATTCCATTTTGTGTATTCTGCTTACATTATTCCAATGAAACTGCCCTTGCTGGATTCCCTGCTAGACCTCCATGCTCACTGGTCAAATGGATACTTTGTAGCTTTTGTCTTGCTAGATCTCTCAGCATTTGGTACATTTTGTACTTTCTTCCTTCCAGAATATACTGTCCAGTGCAGCGGTGGAAATAGTCTATCTATGCTGCCCAATATGGTAGCCTCCAGCTACATGTGAATTGAACAGTTGAAAGGTGGCTATGTGGTTAAAGAACTAAATTTTAAATACTAAATTACATTAAATGTAAGTAGCTATATAGGACTAGTAGCTGTTATAAGTAGTGTACGGTACAGTTTTAGAAACATCTTTTTTTTTTTTTTTTTCCATACATGACCCTAGTAGAGCTGATTGTTCAAGCCAGACTCTTAGAAGTCATCTTGGGCTGCTCTGATCCACTTCGCTTCTCTGTAGTATTCGGGGCATTAACAGAGCTCCTCTCTACTTCCACAGCGTTGCTCTTGGCCCTGATGCTTCTGTTCTAGCCTGAGCTACCAGGCGTTCTTCACGAATACTCTTGCTGTAGTGGATTACTGGTGTCTCTTCATTCTCTCTGCCAGGTTTTGAGTTAAACCTAGAGCCAGCTTTTATTTTATTTTTATTTTTATTGTTTGCGGAATTGGGGATGGAACTCAGGGACGTTCTACTTCGAGCTATACCCCCAGCCCTATTTTTTATTCTTTATTTTGAAACCGAGTCTCACTAAGTTGTGAATGCCTCACTAGGTAGCAGAGGCTGGCTGCGAACCTGGATCCTCCGGTCTCAGCCTCTCGAATGCTAGGATTACAAGCATGCGCCACCACGCCCGGCTTAGAGCCAGCTTTTAAAAACACAAATGACATCTTGTTATTCATCTGCTGAAATCCAGTGACACGTAGGGAACACACTCCTTACCAAAGCCTGTTTTCAGCCTCGCCTCATTGTACTCGGTTCCCCTCTTAATCAAACCACTCTGACCTAAAGGTTTAATTCTTAAAAGACCATCAAGTTTTTTCATGACTCTGGGGGTGTGTGCGGGACGTTGCTTGCCGCTGCACTCTTCCTGTCCTTGCATCCTGGCGCTTTGGCACCCTTCCTTCTTCCGGTCTCAGCCTGAATGTCTCCCTTGAGAAGCCTCTGGTCACTCTTAGTGAGACCTCCTTCGTGTTCCCCTGTCATCCCGCTCCCTTCTCACACTTGTTGCTTAGTTACACATTTGCCATTCTTGGTAATTATTTATTCAATTGTCTGTCCCTCAAGAATGCAAGAACCTGTCTTATTTTCATCACCACCCTATACCCATAACCTCCTACAGCTCCTGGCATGTGTAGGTGATGGGTAAATGAAATCTACACGTTGCGTTTATGCTGTCAATATTGCTTTTTCCTGAAACTATTGAGTAAATAAAGGAGTCATGGGAAAGCTTTCTTTGGAAGCACACAACAACAAAATCCCTTTTGAGTAACATTACAATTGGCAAATTGAGAAAACAAAATGAGGATAATATGCCAATGCCAATGGAGTATTTATGTGGAGTTCCAGGTTATGACTCACTCATGGGTGTATTTTGGGTCTCACAATAGAACAAAGGTTAGGGGCTATTTCTTGAAGTTCTTTGTATTGAAATAAACAAAAAGCAGCCATGTTTTCAAAGTAAAAGTTTCCTAGCTCACTGTACTTTCTGTAATACTCTCTTAAATATTAGAAAACCTCACAGTCATAAGACCTGTTGCTAGGAAAAGGCTGTCAAAGGATGCTTTTTTACTCCCTAATGTTACTCAGTTTGGACCATATGGTAGTTTGTCTATCATTGTAACCTTTAGTTGGGAGTTGGGTAGCAGCTGCCTGTGACGCTTACCTGTAATGCAGGGTCCCACACCAGCTGATAAAGATCTGCCTAGTCATCTGTATTTTCAGATGTTCCAGGTTCTTCTGATTAACACTCCTAGGTAAGAACCACTGTCACTTCAGCAAGCGTTGTAGGTCTTTATAGTTTAAGAAAAGAAGGAAGGTTTACACAGTCATGCACATATTTAGGCTGAATTGAAGCTTGCTGCACCCTGGACTGTGTGGCCCGAGGTGTTTGTATGGCTTTCATGTATTGTTTGGTTCAGTGTCATGCTTTCCACATACCTGCTTTTGAAGATGCTTATGGAAAACGTCGTGCCCTCTCTCAGTAACCTATTAACCAAAACCCTTTTCTGTTCAGGTCCTCATATTTAGCTTTACTGTGCTTAATTAAAATAGAAATTGATTTGCTTTTGTTCGCAGTGGAAGTATATAATAAAATGGGGGCTTGACAAACTATTCTCTGCCTATTTTTATATGGCCTGTGAACTGGAAAAGGTTTTCACATTTTTAAATGGCTGAAAACAAATCAAAAGAAGTATACTATATGATGACATATGAAAGTTGTATGAAACTCTAATTTCCATGACTGAAGTTCTATTGGAACATAGGTATGTTCATTAGTGTAATATTGTCAATAGCAACTTCTGTACTATAGCAGAAGAGTTGAATAGTTGTGACAGAGCTTATGGCCCACAAAACCCAAAATATTTACTATCTGGACTTTACAGAAGAAGTTTGCCCACCCTGTTCTAGATGATATGCATTCATAAATATATCCTTCATGGGTCTGAAGGCATTTGAGAAGTCTCTTAGGTTATATATACTGTTGCGCAACACCTGACACTCTGTGTGTGTGCATGCTTCTAAGCTTTTTTTTTTTTTATGGTAAACACTTTGGAAACAGCTGAAAACAGGCTCAACCCCCACAGAGTTTATCCTTTGAGCTTTTTAAATATCTTTTAAAGTCTGTGTACTGGCTTGATAGGGAACATAAACTTGTTTTATAACATGGAGAAGAGGAAGATTACCCTTAATGGGTTAAAGCAACACATCCAGTTACTTCTAGAAGCTGCTGAGACTCACTAGTTTTGCCTATAGTCTGAATGTAGCCATTTAACATTTCCATACTTGTATCTAAGGTTGTTAAACCCCTTTCTCGTCTGTAACTTTGGGGTGGGGGGGGTAGGGAACATAATTAGATTTAAAGGGCACATGACTAAGCTACTGACAAACCTAGATTTGATTTTTTTTTTCTTTTTCTTTGTGGTACTGGGGATTGAACCTAGGGGCATTCTACCTCCCAGCTACATCCACCCCTATTTTATTCTTTATTTTGAAACTGAGTCTCGCTGTCATGGAGGGCCTCACGAAGTTGCTGAGACTGGCCTAGAACCTGCAATCCTCCTGTCTCAGCCTCCCAAGTACTAGGATTGCAAGTATCGGCCACCACCACCCAGCTCTAGATTTGAATGTAATGGAGTAGTCTGTTAGCTGTGCTCTTGTATTGACTACTCGTCATTTTTCTTCTGATAATTTTGGGAAATGATGCCTACTTTATGAGATTACTAGAAAGATTCAGTGAGACAAACATTAGGCTCAGAACTGAAGTTGTTGGAAATTTAATCATGTGACCTTGTTAGTATGTCAAGGGCAAAATTAGATGTTTAGCTGATATCACAAGGTAGTATCCTAAAATTTTGCTGTAAAAGGTATTTATAACACTTAATCAGAAATTTGGGATACCTTTTTTTTTTTTTTTTTTTTTTTTTTGGCGGAACTGGGGATTGAACCCAAGGCCATTCTACCTCCGGGCTACACCACCAGCCCTATTTTTTTTTTTCCTTTGTTTTGAAACATGGTCTCACTAAGTTGCAGAGGGCCTTACTAAGTAGCTGAGGCTAATTGCAAACCTGGATCCTTCAGTCTCAGCCTCCCTAGTACTGGGATTACAAGCGTGTGTCACCATGCCCGACTTTTGGAATACTTTTCTAATGCATTTGATTCTTGGAATAATGCCACTGTAATAGAATAAGAACTAGAATGAATGAAATTATTAAGTTACTAAAAATATAAAGTCTATTGATAGAAGTAAATGACATTTGCCTAAATAAAAAAAAATTTTCAGTCTGTTTCCTTGCTTTAGGAAAAAAAAAATGGTTGTTTTCCCAAAGAATATGCCTAGTAGGGTCATTTTGTTTTTTTTTTTTTGCCTTTGAGGCCATATAGTTGGCTGAGTAGTTTTTGCATGTCTTTTTGACGAAGTCCTTTTTATGGACTACTTAGCTTTTTCGCTCAGAAAACATTTTCTTAATGCTATATTCCAGTATTTGGTTAGTGTGTGGCAGGGCTAAATGATACATCTTCTTGGATGGCTATTTTAATAATATATAATTTTTGTACATTTGGTTCTACAAAGGGGCCAAATGTGTTTGCATGCTTGATACATGTTGAACATTTTTTCTTATACATCTGTTTCATTCTTCTGTAATGGCTGCATAAGCCCCCCCATCCCCCCCCAGCCCAGCTGGTCTCCCTGCTTTGCTTTTCTCCCTTACAGTCCCACCCTGTGCCACATAGCTGCTAGAATGAGCTTTTTTGGGACACAGGAATTGAACCTAGGACCTTGAGAGCTAAGCATGTACACTACCACTGAGCTGCACCTCCAGCCTGAAGAGTGAACTTTAAAAAGTCTAAATCACAGATCATGCTTCTTCAGTGGCTTCCCAGCGCACTTTAATTCTTCATTTGTGTTGATCTGGGTTCCCACCTGTTTCTTCATGGTTTACTGCCGCCTGTCCACGCTGGTAGCCTTTTAGGACCTTTTCCCCACTAAGCTTGCTCCTGCCTCTGCAGTTGTCTGCCCGGTCTTTACCTGGCTGGATTCTGCTCTGCTCAGATGTCACCCCTCAGCGAGGCTTTCCCAACCACACTAGCTCTCCTCCTCCTCTCCTTGCGATCTCCTCGCTGGGGTATCTCATGACAGTTTTCACTCTTGTATCATTTTTATTGCTTAATTCCCTAATGGTAAATATAAGCTTTACTAGATGGATGACCTTGACTTCCTTACTCTTTGTTATTGCTATGCCAGTAACATAAAAAAGCACTTAAACTTTGTTCATTAGATGAATATGTATTCCACATGATGGATAAGTTATTATTCATGCAGCTTTCTGTTGATGGCATTTGAGTGATTTCCACCTTTTTCTCTGAATGTTTCACTGTGCCATGCTTCTCTGAGTGTTCTTGCAGAATATATTTGTTATCAAACTGGAGTTTTTAATTCATTAGGTATTTATTTACAACTGCATTTAGTGGGTAGTGTCTGCTTATGCTCCAGAAAGTTTCTGCCAGTTTGTGTCCTTCTCAGCAGTGGGTGTTATCAGTCTTTTCAGTCATTGCCAAATGGGTTTAAATATCTCTTTTCTTTGAAATGCTGTAATATAGAGGGAAAAAATTAACTTTCTTCTAATGAACTGCCAGTGTAAGACTGTCATAATATATCTGCTTTATTTTTTTGTAGTAAAGTTACTCTCGTTGGTAGTAATCAAACTTTTGATAAGCTAATAATTAAGATAATTTTGTTCTGATGGGAACTGGAGAAATAACTTTAGTGTGAATTCCATATTAGTTGCACTAAGAATTCTCAGGTTGATTTGGTGGGAGATGTATATAGAGTATAAATCAGAAATACCAAGATTAATTCTGAGGTATTTATAAAATACGTAACTGGGAAGAGTCTGTACTTAAATGCAAGAAAAACAATGGAGGGAGTGTGTGTCTGCCGCCTCAGAGACCGACGGGAAGTACAGCAGAAGCCCGCCAGCCCCAGCCCTCTTTGTCAGCGCACACCGTGGGGTGATGCAGCCTCTGTAGTTAGCCATCCCCTGCATCTTAGAACAGTTACTATTTCATATAACATGCGTGTATGTTTTGTGGTACTGGAGATTGAACCCAGGGACATTCTACCTCTGAGCTGTATACTCCCAGCCCCATTTTATGTTTTATTTTGAGCCTGTGATCGTCCTGTCTCAGACTCTCAGGTACTGGGATTATAGGCTTGCGCCACCACGCCCAGCTGTTTCTTAATTCCAAGTACCTCTGCCCATCTTGATTGATGCCGAGTAGCTTTTCTTTCTGAAAGGCCTGTTAGTGGGAGCTTTAATCTTCCGACTCAGGCACCTTGTTTCTTCTCTTTTGTGTCTTTGTCTTTCCTCTTTACGCTCTGGGAGATTTTCTCAACTTCAATTTTTATTAAACTTTTTATTTTTATTTATCCTAATCTCTATGGGAATACAACGTCAGAATATTTCTCTCCCCTCTTTGCCTCCATTTTTTTTTAACTGTTTAAGTTTTGAGTGTCTGTGGCAGTTTTCTGTGGGCTTTCCTGGGGCTCTGGGCTTGATGTTGCGGTGTCTGAAGTGATCAGTACGCCCGAGTTGCTCGTGAGCTCTAGGAGTGGCTCTTTACCACTGCAGGGTGTGGTGGAGCGACCCAGGCTTGGACGCCCAGGAGGCTCTGCTTAGAGGACAATGAGGGAGGCTTTTCTTCAGGGCCAGTCTCTGCCCTAGTTCTCTGGACAGTCTCTTCCATTTCTTTGTTGAACGCCGGAATGAGTGGGTCTGTGCTGTTCCATATGTAGATCCTCATTTTTACCTCAGGGTTGCGGTAAGGAGCAAGAATAATTGTTAAGTGTTAAGTCCCCAGCACACAAATGGTTGTTGTAAGTTTGTAACATGTCTGAAATGTTTTGTCTTTGCATTAATAATGAGGAAATCATCCTTTATTTTCTTCCTTGAACCCAGTTGTGTGCCTTCTTGCACAACCTGTAGACATGACCACTAGTTGTTTTCGGAGCCTGTTGCATTGGCCAAAGGATGAGTTCCATGTAGAGTATGTTTTAAGTCTCTGGGAGCTGGAGTGGGGAACCTGTTTTTTCAGAGGGTTGGAGAGTGGTCCAATATGAGCAAAAAGACAGCATCCATGCACAGAATGCAGTAGCCTTCCAGCATAGTGTTTCTCAAAGTTTGATTGTACATCACATGCTGTTTCTTTATGCCACACTCTGTTGTATTGAATCAAGATATTAAACACATAATCCTGCTTAATAAATTATTTTAAACTTTAAGATTCTTGAGGACAGGAATCACCTTTGCCATCTTCTATCTATAGGTCATTTTTGCCTACTTAAAGTGTCAAATGTTGCTTCTGTGGACACTGAAACAATAGTCCTCAACTTATTAGCTTTGGGTATCAAGTGATCTTTGTGATTATAAAATCTAGTGTTACACGGATTCAAGGACAGCCTCAGCAACTTAGTGAAACCTTCAGCAACTTAGAGACCCTGTGTCAAAATAAAAACCAAAAAGAGTTGCTGGTACAACTTGGAGTTGAATGCCTCTGGGTTTAATCCCCAGTACACCCTCCTCCAATCTAGTGTTAGAAGAGTGATTTTAGGAATAAGCAACTGTACTTCTTTACATAGTGGAAATAGTACATTAACATGTAGTTAAACATTTAAACTCCTTTGTGCATTAATTAAAAACACAGTTTGTACTTAAATATCTTATTTCATATCTTTATACACTCAGTATGTTCACTTCTAAATACTTAATATGTTAGTTTATAGTGCAAGATGTACTTAGGCAGATTTTATAATAAAATTCTGCCATTAGAAATATCTAGAGGCCAGGAACCCTTAAATTGTTTTCATTTGTGATTCAGTGTTTTTACAGATTTAGATATTAAAATTTATACATCTGTGAAATGAGCGCCTTTGATCTTGATGAAAATTTATTATTTTTGTGGTACTGGTGATTGAACCCAGGGGCATTCTATGTCCAAGCTCCACCCCCAGCTGTATTTTTTATTCTTTATTTTGAAACGGGGTCTCACTAAGTTGCGGAGGGCCTCATGAAGTAGCTGAGGCTGGCTGTGAACCTGCAATCCTCCTGTCTCAGCCTCTCAAGTACTGGGATTACAAGTGTGTACCACCACACCTGGTTGCAAACTTATATTTAAAAAGTAATTTTACTTCTCTGTAAAGAATCTCAAAATGACTATTTGATCCAGTCACCAAAATCTTCAAAATTTGGTGTTTTTTAAAATCCCATTGGACTTCTACTGTCCAAAGGAAATCCATGCATTTTTAATGAGAGTTAAAATACAAGAGGACTTTAGGAATTCACAGAGCAGTTGATTTTGAGTAGCCCGCCCCCCCCCCACACACCTGGCTTTTATGCTTTCTCATCAACATCTTGAATATCCATAATTTATATTTCTACAAATAGGTGCCTGTTAAGGAAGGATTTTCATTTAAAGTGCAGCAGTGATAGAGCTGTGTCTGGAGGAGACCTGGGGGTCTGTTTTTCACTATTACATGCTAAGATATCTAGGGTTTTGCTGTTGTTATTTGTTATATAGTCCATGACATTTAGCAGATATCCTAGTGACTTGTGAGTATTAAAGTCAAAGTACGTTTAAATCCTAATGACTTTTGATTAACTCTTTTCAGGGTATCTGACATAAAGTGTACAACTGTTTTGAAAATCCAGTGTGGACAATGGCTACTCAAGGTTTGTCTCATGATGCTTTGGTTACTGAATTGGGGCTCTGCTTCATTGCCATTGGCCCGGTCTGGCCCAGACCCCCCTGCTGCCCCAGCCCTTACGTGTCAGACGGCCTTCCCTCCATCTGCTCACCTCTCCTGTGGCTGAGTGAAATAGTAGGCCCCAGCAGGGATCGGGTCTGGCCGATGGCTCGGGCCTGCATGCTCTGCCTGCATGCTCCTCCTGCATGCTCCTCCTGCGTGCAGCGTTCTTCCATGGGTCCAGTGACTGTTAGGTGGGTCCCTAAGGGCATAGGTCATTTCCTCACTGGGCTAATCCTGGCTGTCATTCTGTTTTTCTTGACCGCCTTGCAGAGTTGACTTAATTGAGGTAACGTTTTCAGTATACTAATAGTTTCATTTTTACAGCTGATTTGATGGAGCTGGACATGGCCATGGAGCCAGATAGAAAAGCGGCTGTTAGTCACTGGCAGCAGCAGTCTTACCTGGACTCTGGAATCCACTCCGGTGCCACGACCACAGCGCCTTCTCTGAGTGGCAAAGGCAACCCCGAGGAAGAGGATGTGGACACTTCCCAAGTCCTGTATGAGTGGGAACAGGGATTTTCCCAGTCCTTCACTCAAGAACAAGTAGCTGGTAAAGTATTACTGCCTTACAGAAAGTTGCAGTACAGTGTGAGGGGTTTTCTTTCAGTCAGTCTGTAATGAGTAAGAGGAGTGGCGTGGTGAGAGAAAGGGGGTGATTGCAGCGTGTCATCTTTCCCATATGGGACAGCGAGTGCTCGGGTGACATCTCAACTGCCAATATCGAGTGCTGGCTTTCTCTTTCCCAGATATCGACGGGCAGTATGCGATGACTCGCGCGCAGCGGGTGCGAGCTGCCATGTTCCCCGAGACGCTGGACGAGGGCATGCAGATCCCGTCTACGCAGTTCGATGCCGCTCACCCTACTAATGTCCAGCGCTTGGCCGAACCATCACAGATGCTGAAACACGCCGTGGTGAACCTGATTAACTACCAAGACGATGCCGAACTGGCCACACGTGCCATCCCGGAGCTGACAAAACTGCTGAATGACGAGGACCAGGTAGATGGCACAGCTAGCGCTTCAATCTGCTTTGAAGGACATTCTCAAGGGAGTCGTTTCACAGTGGCTACCCAGAACCAGCACCCGAAAACTAATGATGTCTCTAATTCTGGTGTTATAGGTGGTGGTTAATAAGGCTGCGGTTATGGTCCATCAGCTTTCTAAAAAGGAAGCGTCCAGGCACGCCATCATGCGCTCTCCTCAGATGGTTTCTGCTATCGTGCGCACCATGCAGAACACGAGTGACGTGGAGACAGCTCGCTGTACTGCAGGGACCTTGCACAACCTCTCCCATCATCGCGAGGGCTTGTTGGCCATCTTCAAGTCTGGAGGCATTCCTGCTCTGGTGAAAATGCTTGGGTAAGAGCGTGCTCACAGCACTTGGAGCCACGAAGCAGAAGAGAGTGCCGTCAGACACTCCTGACGAGGCCTTTTTCTTCTTTCCAGGTCGCCCGTGGATTCTGTCTTGTTTTATGCCATTACAACTCTCCACAACCTTTTATTACATCAAGAAGGAGCTAAAATGGCAGTGCGCTTAGCTGGTGGGCTGCAGAAAATGGTTGCTTTGCTCAACAAAACAAATGTAAAATTCTTGGCTATCACAACAGACTGTCTTCAGATTTTAGCTTATGGCAATCAAGAAAGTAAGGTAAAAAAAAAAAAAAATGTTCTTAATGTGGGTTTTCATGGGCATTGGAAACCCCTAATGGCATATCATAGTATGGACTCTAAGACATTCATAGTAGCCTCACTGTATGCATCCTTGAAAAGTTGGACAGCTCTAGTTCTTCAGATAGTTGAGTGTGTAAGTAACGCTCTGCACAGTACTAGCGATATAGCGAGGTTCCCTCTGCATTTCCATTCCTGGGTAGGAAATACTAAAGTCACCCACTTCCTATTTCATTCCTGTTAGAAGAAGAGGGGTTGTGAGAGCACGTAGGTGAAGCAGACCCTGGCTGGAGGGCTACAGAGGCCTCCGACAGGAAGTGTGTGGCGCTCAGCTTAGGAGATGAGAAGGGAGGAGTGACCAGGCGACGGTAAGGTGACCAGAAGGGCGTCTTTGAAAGTCCTGCAGAGGGAGGAGGGTGGCAAGGCCTTGGAATTTAAATACAGAGTCAAGAGGAGTGAAGGTTTCCAATGAGGCTGTTGAGACAGGTGGGGCGGGTTAAAAGTGGAGGAAGTGAGACTTGTTTGTAGAGAATTAAGGCAGGCCACAGGGGAAGTATATAAGGAAATAAAGGGCCAGAATGAATATTTTATGGAATCTCTTTTTAAGGTGGGTATGATTAGAAAAATCGGAGGGTCAGATGATAATTTCAGGTTTCCATTTTGGTTCAAGTTTTCAAAGGCAGTTTTGCTACAACTCTCCTTACTACTATATAGCAACAAGGTGGGAAGAAGGAAATTGGGCCAGAGTTGATGTGGCCTGGAGAGGACTGGGAAGCTGAATGGAGTGGTGGGGTTAGGTAGAACCAGTGTGAGGTCTGGTGGCAGCTCTAGGGATATATTTAAGTCCAATGGCAAGCTTCTTGTGTGGTGAAATGAATTGGTAATCGGGCTTCTCAGGCATTTGATCAGGTTCCATGACTAACAGTATATACACGTCTTTTTACAGCTGATCATTCTGGCTAGCGGTGGGCCCCAAGCTTTAGTAAATATAATGCGGACCTACACTTACGAGAAACTACTGTGGACCACAAGCAGAGTGCTGAAGGTGCTTTCCGTCTGCTCTAGTAACAAGCCGGCCATCGTGGAAGCTGGTGAGTATTGTACTCTGAGGCCGCACGCTCAGCAGCTGCAGCTCTGATGAGATTACTTTTCTTACTAGGTCCTAGAACTTAACAACTCAAAGTGGGTAGTCCTGTTAGGTTTATAGCCTGGATCTTACTCGGGGCGTAAGTTCTGCTTGCCACCTGCTATCCAAAGTCTACTTTAGGTAGAGTTCTTTTTTTTTTTTTTTTTTAGGTAGAGTTCTTGATATTCATTAAGGATGACAACGAATGCATTGCTTGATAACATTTGTGATTTTTTGGGGGGGGTGGAGGTAGGAGTGTTACTGGGGATTGAATGCAGGGGCATTCTACCTCTGTGCTACAACCCCAACCCTTTTTATCTTGAAACAGTCTTGCTGAGTTGCGGAAGACCTCACTAATGTTTGTTTTTAATTCTGGTTTTTGGATTAACCCAAGATTGGCTTTGCCAACAAACCTGTGGATATAAAGGAATTATGACAATTTCTAATAAATTATAATTTATGTAGTAAAGTGATTTCCTTGATTTGTTATACAGAATACTGTATTCTCAGTGAGCAGATGGTCTAATATGAAAAAAAATGTTTCTGTTCCAAGTATTTTTATTTTTTCCTGTTTTAGTGAGGCAAATTATATGTAGTAGATTATATTGTATACATGCCCTGGTGGTAGATGAAAGGGTATATGGACCTCCTCCTGTTATGGGTCATGGGAATAAAATGTACTTTTTAGCTACCTGACATCCTTTCTACTTTCAGCGACATCTAACAGCATCTTCCTAGGCTCTCAAACCAAGCTTCAGATCACTCTAGAAAGAAGAAACAAGACATTTAGTAAAAGAGAATGCTGGGATGTAGAGTTGGCAACGCTTCTGGTAGTTGGTGGTAATAGGTTGGGAGCCTGTTTTTTCCACTTGTTGGTAATAATTTGAGAATGTATAGGAAACACGGGGATTGTGATTGCCTGAGGCTGCTGCTGACAGTGGGACCAGAGGCTTGGGCCACACAAGAGTGGTTGTTCTCCTATGCAACAAGAGGGTTTACATTCTTTTAGCTATTCATTGCAGGACACCTGTGGTGCTTGTTTAAAAATAGATGGTTAGACTGACTTGAGCAGAATTCCTGAACTGTTGATTTTTTTAAATCAAGAGATATTGAAAAATTTATTTGAAATGACAAGGTATGTAGGTAGCTGAAAATGTATAGGATCGGAAGCCTAGGAATCGTTAAGTTCCCCTGGGTTGTTCTGAAAATATCCAGTACCTAATGTATTTGCAGCAGGTAATAGGCACAGAGTGTACCCTGGGTAAAACCGTAGACATGGTCCCTGTGACTGCGGCAAATATCTGAGATGATTGCAGATTGGAATGCGTGTTGTGGGTGAAGTGAGCAGCAAATAGCGAGAATAGAAAACACGGCCAGGGGCGCTGGCTAGTTAGAGGAGACGGGCATCCCTGAGAGGATGAGACTGCAGGGTCTCTCTCCAAGAAGGGGGCTAAATGCTTTCCAGGCAGAGAGAGGAGACATCGTGTGCTCTTAGAGTGGGAGAGAGATGGTGCCGAAGAGGTCTCTGTAGATAGTGGTGGGGTAAGCACCCCAGGATTGGGTTAACGAGCTAGGCAGGGCCAGATGGTGCAGGGCTGTCTGAGCCCCTGAGGCTTATTTAGGCTTTCCCCAATTTTGGAATAGTGTAGAATACTTAGGTCAGCTTGGAAAGATAGGTGGGATCCACGTTCTGAAGAGGGCCTAAGCTTGTGATGAGGAGGGGCTGGGTCCTGTGGGGCGGGCGGGGAGCAGCAGAGCGGTGTGTCTGGAGGGTGAACAGCAGCATCCTGTAGATGACAGTCGGAGTCAGCACAGGAAGAAGACAGGCCACCGGGGTGTTATAGCCTCTAAGGAGACAGCTTGTTTTCAGAGTTACCAAAAAGGCTTTGTAGTGGGGAGGACATTGGGACCATGAAGATAACCAACTATCAGGAAGGATATTCATTTTTGAACAAAACAGTAAGCAGTGATCAAAACAGTGACTGAAAGCGAGTGGGTTAGGGGACTCTGTGGCAAGAATGCAAGGGAAGGCAGGACTAGAAGTTTGGAGGTTCCTCCGAGTTTGGGAAGGAAGAGAGGCAGGGTTTCAGTCACCCATGTGTGGACTTTCACCCTAGACCTGCTGAATCAGAAGGAATGTGTGTCTTGAAAGTGTCTATAGGCCATTCCGGTGATCATCGGGAGTTCACATCCACTCTCTTGGAGTTAACAGCGTCGAGGGAAGGGAAGAAGGGAGTCATTTAACGAATAATGCACACGCACGCCAATCTTACGTCACTGTTGGCTGGTCTTGCAAGGACGGTGGACTAAATTACTGTTGTGATGCATGCTATGAAAGAAAGAGGAACAGTATCATGAGAATTCTAGCAAGTAGATTCGAGGAAATAAAATAGACCCGAGGGATGAACAAGGAGAAAAGGGAGAGATGTCTCTCCCTGCATTCAGAAATTATTTCAGTTGATGACAAGTGGGCGAAGTTAAACTGGTGTGTGGGGGTTAGGTTTCCATTTATACTCTCTTGCCAGGATAAATGTCCCTCATTCAGGGTCCTAAGTGACAGAAAGTTCAAGCTTTTGAGCTATTTATTTAGATGGGAATCTTATTATGTTGCCCAGGCTCAAGTGATCTTCCTGCCTCGGCTCTGCCTAGCCTGGCTGGTCAGTTTACCCCAGGAGTTTACATGGTTGCTTTGACACTTGGCCCAAATGTCACCTCCACACTGAAGTGACCTCACTGCCTTACGTAAGGTTGCAGTGTGCCCTCTCGTGGTCTTATGGTGGTTTTCTTTATCACTCTTCATACCAGCTAGCATATTGTGCTGTTTTATTGTTTGCCTAGTGCCTGCCGCCTCTGTCACACTAGAACAGGGCCTGGTACCGAGGAAATATTTTTGAAGTGGTTGCATATATGAAAGGACATAAGTAATAGGAATATGACCTACAGGGGGACAGTGGAGATAACGAAGACCTTTTCCACCTACGAAAGGAGAGGAATCGTGGCTATTTGACAGCAGCTGTCACTAACGAGCTGAACTGGAAAGGAGAGAAGCTGAGCGACATCCTGGAAACGGGGAAGAACAGCGCAGTGACGGGGAGGAGGGGGCCGTGCACTAAGGAGGGCACTTGCTGTACCCAGGGAGGCCATCAGGGCTAATGGCCGTGGCCCTGTGCTTTGATTTTCTAGGTGGAATGCAAGCGTTAGGACTCCACCTGACAGATCCAAGTCAGCGTCTTGTTCAGAACTGTCTTTGGACTCTTAGGAATCTCTCGGATGCTGCAACTAAGCAGGTAAATTCTGCAGCTGGCGCCTGGGTGGTGGTCTAGAGCAGATGAACAGGTGCTGAGCCTCTGCCTTTCTCTCCCTAGGAAGGGATGGAAGGTCTTCTTGGGACTCTTGTTCAGCTTCTGGGTTCAGATGATATAAACGTGGTCACTTGCGCAGCTGGAATTCTTTCTAACCTCACTTGCAATAACTACAAGAACAAGATGATGGTGTGCCAGGTGGGTGGCATAGAGGCGCTCGTGCGCACCGTCCTCCGTGCCGGTGACCGGGAGGACATCACTGAGCCTGCCATCTGTGCTCTTCGACACCTGACCAGCAGACACCAGGAAGCAGAGATGGCCCAGAATGCCGTTCGCCTCCACTATGGACTCCCAGTTGTGGTTAAACTCCTACACCCACCATCCCACTGGCCTCTGATAAAGGTGCGTCGTCAGAGTGGAACATGAACTCCAGCTGTTAAGCTGTTGAGGCGTAGGGATCGATGGGAGTTGTATTCCATAGGAAGTATGGCTGGGATGGGGGCAGGGTGAGAGCCGAAATGTTTGTGCTGTTCAACTTTTAGTCAATACTAATAGTTTTAGTGGGAAAATGTAGGCTAAGAAAATGATTCTGTTGAGTCAGTCATGCCAATTCTTCCCTTCTTATCCGCAGGCTACTGTTGGATTGATTCGGAATCTTGCCCTCTGTCCCGCAAATCACGCGCCTCTGCGTGAGCAGGGCGCCATTCCACGCCTGGTCCAGCTGCTTGTGCGGGCACACCAGGATACCCAGCGCCGCACATCCATGGGTGGAACACAACAGCAGTTCGTGGTAGGTGCATCTTGAGAAGGAATGCCTGACCCCCAGACCCCCAGGATGCTCACCTTCCGTGGTCGTTGGCTCCTCCTGACCCTCTCCATCGGGCTGCTAATGACTACAAAAAACTGCAGAGAAGATGAGGAGGAGGGCCGTGGCCCTGTGCTTTGCGTGGCTGGTCTTACCAGGGCTTGAGTGATGGCGGTGGCCCGGGTGGGCTTGGTGCCATGCAGGGCCTTATCTCCTTGGCGGGTCTAGCAGAGCCAGGTGGAGTCCAAGTCTGGCTTCAGAGCTGCCTCCCCACTGCAGGATGAACTTTACCTGCAGATATTCAGCAGGCCTTTAGCTGTCTCTTCCATGAGGGACTTAAACTATTTCACAGTTCTAAGAATAATTGCCAAATTTTAAGACTAAGCAGTAGCAATTCTGGAATCTTTACCCATAATATTTTTATCAAGTTTGAGTCTTATAACTGGCTTAATTACCAGTGTATAATTGATTCCTCAAACATTTTTAAAGACAGACCTTCAGAGAGCTTTCTGTTAAGTTCCTTTCGGAGACAAGGGAGCCTGCGGGCCGGCCGGGGAGTCCCGCGTGGCTGGTGGTCGAGTTTGTCCACTCAGGTTGTGGCTTCAGTTTCTCATTTATTTTTTATATGGGACCATCTCCAGAGGGTGGCTTGGTAGAATGCAGAGGGCATCTTTTACTTTAAACTGCTTCTCTAAGAAGAAAAAAGTTTTTATCTTCATAAAAAATCAAGTTGTTTATAAAAGCCACTACCTCAGAAACAAAGCAGATTGCACTTTTTTTTTTTTTTTTTTTTTGCAAGAGCTTCCTCCTCCTACATAAACACTTAGTTGAACAGTCTTTTTTTGGTGGTTCTAGGGATTGAACCCAGGGACATTCTACCTCTGAGCTGTACCCCCAGCTCTATTTTTTTTCCGTTTGGAAACGGGGCCTCACTAGGTTGCTCAGGCTGGACTCAGCCTGCCACCGTCCTGTCTCAGCCTCCCAAGTCCTGGGATTACAGGTGTGCGCCCCCACGCCCGGCTTGAACATTCTCGATACAGTAGTGGAGTTTCTACTGGCAGCTCAGTAGAATTTTAGCCATTGGTAATAAAAACAAAGTTTTCGCCAAATACATGTGGTTGTACAAAAATAGAGGGAAAATATGAAGAAAATTAAAACACTGGCATAGTTTGAGCATGTGTGTAAACATACATACCCTTTACTGAGAGTGCTGGTGACCCTGTTGTAAGTTATCTTCAGGGATGCAGGGTACATGCACACTGTAGTCTTCCTTTGGTGCCCGTGGGGTTTGCTCCAGTACCCCTCAGATACCAAATCTGCAAATGCCCAGGTACCTTATGAAAACAGCCCAGAGTTTGTATTTAACCCTGTGCACTTTAAGTAATCTCTAAATTACTTATAATATCTAACACAAATATATTGTAAATGATTGTATTGTTTAGGGAATAATAAGAAAAGCGTGTGTTCAGTAGGCATGATTTTTTTTCTTCAAATATTTCTGATCCGCGGTTGTTCGAGTCCGCAGATGTGGAACTACACACAGCTGCTGCCTGCTCGAGCGCGGCGCGGCGCTGTGTGGAGGAGGGCGGGGGCTGGGAGCCAGCGCCTGCCGCCACGAGGCCTCTCTTCAGTGACATTCAACACAACGCAGTCCTCCTTCCCTCCTGAACTAAGGCGGGTTATGGGCACCTTTGAGTATATAATGTGCATAACTGTAGTCTAGTCATTGCTGCTCAGAATGAAAAGCCTTTCACATTCGTAAGCTTGACTGTATTTCTTTTGATAGGAGGGCGTCCGCATGGAAGAAATAGTTGAGGGTTGTACTGGAGCCCTGCACATCCTCGCCCGGGACGTTCACAACCGGATTGTAATCAGAGGACTAAATACCATTCCACTATTTGTGCAGGTGTGTTGGTTTTGAGTAAGATGTTCTAGGTTGTATATGGCCCTAAACTTTCAGAAGATTAGAGACCCAAATGGAGACACCTGTGACTTCATGCAACTACTACTCACGCAGGAGGAGGAGTGTTGGGACTAGTGCCTCAAAGAGGAGGAGACACCGCACTTCTGGGGTGCTTAGTTCTGGAGGGTGGAGAGGTAGCCTGGGCTGCCAGGGCACAGGGTCCTAGCCAGCTCTAGATTTCTAAATGTTAGATCAGTTAAAATCACCTCTGAAGAAAGAGTTTTTAGTTAAAAAATATTCTAGAGCTGGGCGTGGTGGCGCACGGTTGTAATCCCAGTTAATTGGGAGGCTGAAACCAGAGGATCCGGATTCGTGGCCAGCCTCAGCTACTTTGTGAAACCCTGTTTCAAAATAAAGAATAAAAAATAGGTCTGGGGATATAGCTCGGAGGTCGAGTGCCCCTGGGTTCAATCCCCAGTACCGAGAAAAAAAAAAAAAAAAAAAAAAAAAATTAGAAATGCTGTTCCAGAGCCTTATATACTTCAGGGCATAAATTCAGAGAAGATGATTTTCACCCAAAGTGAATGTTGCTTACACTCCAGATTGGGCCTGTTGGCAGCACAGTGGGGTGCTCACCATGCCTCCATTTGTTTTAATTAGGTTTTGTGTGTTTCCTCCTTAGCTGCTTTATTCTCCCATTGAAAATATCCAAAGAGTAGCTGCAGGGGTCCTCTGTGAGCTTGCTCAGGACAAGGAGGCCGCAGAAGCTATCGAGGCGGAGGGCGCCACTGCCCCTCTCACAGAGTTGCTTCACTCTAGGAACGAAGGTGTGGGTAAGTAGAGAAGGGCCCGCGCCACGCCGAGGGAGGCGCGCTGCGCAGCCTGACTTCTCCTGAGCCGCTCTCTTCTTCCAGCCACGTATGCGGCGGCTGTTTTGTTCCGAATGTCTGAGGACAAGCCACAAGATTACAAGAAGCGGCTCTCGGTCGAGCTAACCAGCTCCCTCTTCAGAACGGAGCCGATGGCTTGGAACGAGGTAGGCAGAGGTGCACGCCCATTCACGGTGCCTGCAGCCTGGCGCCGGGGTGGGTGATCCTCAGGCTGGGCAGCAGCCACTCACTCACTTTCAAGAGCCCGTTCAGAGCCGGGCGTGCTGGCGCACACGCAGTCCCGTCCTTGGGAGGCTGAGACAGGAGGATAGCAGGTTCACGGCCAGCCTCAGCTACTCAAGCAATTTAGTGAGACCTGGTAAGAAGCCATTCATTCAGAACTATTATGAACAAGTTGTCCCCAAGAATTCGGTAAGGAAGATAAAGGAAAAGCTATCAGACTGAGGTTTTTTTTTTTTTTTGCGGTACTGGGGGTTGAACTCAGGGGCGTTCTACCCCCAAGCTATACCCCCAGCCCTATTTTTTATTCTTTATTTTGAAACCGAGTCTCACTAAGTTGTGGAGTGCCTCACTAGGTAGCTGAGGCTGGCCGCCGCGAACCCGGATCCTCCGGTCTCAGCCTCCCGAATGCTGGGATTACAAGCGGGCGCCACCACGCCCGGCTTCAGACTGAGGTTTTTAAGACGGGTATAAGGAAAGAAGCAGTATGTTAAATAAACTGAGTTAGTTGGAAGTCAGTTTATTGATACTTGTCTGTTACAAACTTTTTTTCAGTATTTGTCAATGTAGGTATTCATTGAAATATACTTCTAGTAAGTAAAATTAAAACCACCCTGGAAGTTTATTTCACGGCCCTATAGTGACGACTGCATACACAGATGGTGAATTATATTCATTTAATGAATGGAAAGAGATGTTAAAAAAAAAAAAAAAAAAACTTCACTACCAGGGAATAACATTAGTTGGGGTTTAACGGGCACATTGTTAACATGTGTCAGCGTGAGTCCTTAACTTTCCCCACCCTCATCCTGCCAGCAGCTCTGGGGGGCAGGCGCTTTGACTGGCTGGTTTATTGCTCTAACTCTAGTGCCTGGCACATATATAGTAGCCACTTAATATATACTTGATGAAAGAGTAAATCAGTATTACACTATATGTGCAAAGAGAAAACATTATCTTTAGGAAGTTTTAAGAGCATTTTTTGTCAGGTTTGAGGTTTTTGGTAATTTGTTTATAGAATATATTGGAGAGTTTACATTGAGAAGTTTCACTCTGCCTTATATTCTCCCTCGTCTCGTACTTGATCTAGACTGCTGATCTTGGACTCGACATTGGTGCCCAGGGAGAGCCCCTTGGATATCGCCAGGATGGTATGTGTCTCCTGTTTCTCTGTATTGAACTCCAGATCAGGCTAAAGTTCTAAAGCTTTATCAACAGTTGGTTTGCTCATCTGAGTAAACAGTGTCGACAGGAAAGTAGTGGCTGAAGTTAAAGGCGTTGTTAAATTCCAGTGTCAGTGACCGCGTCTTCAGTCGAGCAGGGAATCGGGAGCCCACACTGAGCCAGAGGCAGGCCCGCGTCACAGCACATCCACTGCCGCTGGACCTTGACAGCGCGTGGTGCTGGTCTGCCTGGCCTTCATTCTCTTCTTGGTCAGAGAACACATAACACCTTTGCTTATGCCCACCCAGGGAGGTGGAGTAGGGAAACCTGTTTCTAAGCTCCGGTGTGGGGTGGGTACTTGAATGTTATATCATCAGGATTGTCTGAAAAGCAAATCCAAATCTGAGTAAGGAAGCACAGGATAGACTGCTGACAACTCTGACCATCTAAAATTTATGATCTCATACATGTCAGAACTCATAGGCTTCTTACCATGACAGACAAATGTCAACCTATTTGAATTACGGTGGAACATGGTAAGGTTTCATTGAAAAGCGTATCTTTTCCCAGGATTTTTATAGGTGTAGCTCAGACTTGAGCAGATAGACTGTACCTGCCAGACCTTGTTTTGGTCTCCCTTCTTCCCATGACTCCTCAGTGCCCAGTGGTCAGAAGCAGTAGCTTGCTGCTTCTCCTTCTGAGGGACCTTAAGTCTCTGCCAGGCTCCAAGCAAAGGGTCAGGTTGGTGTGTGTGGGCTGTCAAGTCTCACCGGTCGCCTGCTGAAGCAGCTGGAAAGCAGTGCTTTCTGGTGAGCTTGCTGACAAACTTGGGCTACCCTAAGCTCCTTGTCACCAGTGTTTCTTCTCTCTCCTTCGCCCCTTTTGTTGCTCCCCTCCCTCCCTCCCCAGATCCCAGCTACCGCTCTTTTCACTCCGGTGGGTACGGCCAGGACGCCTTGGGGATGGACCCCATGATGGAGCACGAGATGGGCGGCCACCACCCCGGTGCTGACTACCCCGTGGATGGGCTGCCAGACCTGGGACACGCCCAGGACCTCATGGACGGGCTGCCTCCAGGCGACAGCAATCAGCTGGCCTGGTTTGATACTGACCTGTAAATCATCCTTTAGGTAAGAAGTTTAAAAAGCCAGTTTGGGTAGAATCCTTTGACTCTGCCTACAGAACTTCAGAAAGACCTGGTCGGTAGGGCGGGAGTGGTTTAGGCCATTTGTGAGGCGCCACATGAACAGATACACACTGGGAAAGGAGGTGTCTTAGAACGTGGATGTCCTCAGATTTCGGTGTACGGGATCTTGTGTGGAAGTTATTAACTTTAATGTTTTTTGCCACAGCTTTTGCAACTTAATACTCAAATGAGTAACGTTTGCTGTTTTAAACATTAATAGCAGCCTTTCTCTCTTCACACAGCTGTGTTGTCTGAACTTGCATTGTGATTGGCCTGTAGAGTTGCTGAGAGGGCTCGAGGGGTGGGCTGGTATCTCAGAAAGTGCCTGACACACTAACCAAGCTGAGTTTCCTATGGGAACAACTGAAGTAAACTTTTTGTTCTGGTCCTTTTCGGTCGAGGAGTACAATACAAATGGATTTTGGGAGTGACTCCAGAAGTGAAGAATGCACAAGAATGGATCACAAGATGGAATTTATCAAACCCTAGCCTTGCTTGTTAAAACAATTTTTTTTTAAAAATATCTGTAATGGTACTGACTTTGCTTGCTTTGAAGTAGCTCTTTCATTTTTCTTTTTTTCTTTTTGCAGTAACTGTTTTTTTTTTTTTTTAAGTCTCGTAGTGTTATGTTATAGTGAATACTGCTACAGCAATTTCTGATTTTTAAGAATTGAGTAATGGTGTAGAACACTAATTCATAATCACTAATTGTAATCTGAAGAAAGTGTAACATTGTGTAGCCTTTTTGTATAAAATAGACAAATAGAAATGGTCCAATTAGTTTCCTTTTTAATATGCTTAAAATAAGCAGGTGGATCTATTTCATGTTTTTGATCAAAAACTTTTATTTGGGATATGTATGGGCAGGGTAAATCAGTGAGAGGTGTTATTTGGAACCTTGTTTTGGACAGTTTACCAGTTGCCTTTTATCCCAAAGTTGTTGTAACCTGCTGTGATACGATGCTTCAAGAGAAAATACGGTTATAAAATGGTTCAGAATTAAACTTTTAATTCATTCGATTGTGTCACCCTTTTTTCCTTGTCATGAAATGGTTTGTGAGTGTGCAAGTTTATCCTGAGGAACACACACGGTGAAGTAATTAAGTCATAGTGAGAGGGAGGGCCTGGCCCTGGGTTAAATTACATTAAGAAAAAAACAAGTTCAGCTTCGAACATTGTAGATTCTGAGCTTTTGTGAGAAGAGCAACTCCACCGACTTAGCGGGAGGGCTCGAGCCTAGACCAGCGGCCGCTCTGTTAGCCTGGCGCGTTGGGTGCTTGTGAGCTGAAAGCCAAGTCCGCGCACCCTTCCAGACAGTTCCATACTCACGACATGGATTTAAGCACCTTCACACAAGGTGACTCATTTGGAGAGGGGAATTTTTCAACTCCGCTTTGAACTGATAATTAAGCATGTTTTAAATGTCGATGTTTATCTGAACATAATCAGAACTAAAACGGGCCTTCTTCCAGGTGATCCTGTCATCCTGGTGGTAGGTCTAACAAGCTTTGTTCATCTCTTAGAACAGACCTGTTAAGACTTGTGTTTGGGTCTTTTAAAAAGCCAGCTTGTTTTGTGCTTAGGAGGAGCTATTTCTGATTTACTGTGGGTTTCGTTAAGTTCTAAGTGTTAATTCTGTGAATATTTCAACAAAATTAACACAGGTACATTATAATAATCTTATTACAATATATTCTTATTATATAATTGCATATTATATACTTTTATGGGTGTTCTACATCTGGGACAAAACTTCATAGGCTAGAAAACATTTCAGAACTTTGCTTACTATCTTTTTGAAGTTGTTTAAAAACTTGATCTACTTTAGCGAGGTGGTCTGGAATGTACTTAGGAAGAGCCGAAACACGGCGACGGAGGGAGGGGCCCCCACCTGGCCACTGGCGAGCATTGGCCGTCAGTGTGGAGCCATTAGGTGGCCGTTTGAATAAAATACAGAAGTACACAAATTACTAATAAAATAGGAAGATTTTAAGTAAAGGCAGTCCTAGCATCCCTAATTTTTCTGTTGCCTCAAGTGCTGATGGTGTGACGGCCGGCACTGGAAGCCACGTGCGCCCGTCGGGCACTACTGTGGAGTCGTGGTGGGCGTGAGTGCAGTGCAGCTGTCCACTGAAGGAGAGTCACAGGTGCACGCCATAGGACCGCACTGATTTGAAAGGGAAGAGTCGAGGTAGAAAGAAATGTAGATGGTAAAACTGAACACAGGCCACGGTTAGAGCAGAGCTTACCTGAGGAGCGAGGCGCACGGGGTGCCGGCCAGGACTCTGAGAAGTCGGGTTTTAAGAGCCAGGTAGAGGGATGCTCACCCGCGCCTCTGAGGCGTGCTGGGGCAGGAAGTGGGGGTGAGCGGTGGGGAGCGCGCCCTCCCCTCCTGCTCAGTTGTGCTGTGGGTAGGAAAGCGCCTTGGGTTCACTGCAGCGAGCACCGCGGAGCCAGGGAATGCAGCCTTGCCATGTTGGGGCAGAGCGCTAGACTGGCCCGGAGCCTTTGATCTGATGAACTGGGTCCCGACAGGGAGATGCCGAGATAAGACGCTCTTTAGTTTTCTTTGAGACCACAAGACACGGAAGGTCTGAGCGAGACACGGAAGGTCTGAGCGGCGCCTTTTGCTTTAGAGCACGGAGGGCTGAGTGGTCTGCTGCAGGTGTGGAGAGGAGCAGCTGCCTGCCTTTCCTTCCCGGGAGGCGCTGGGGTGGGCTGAGGGGTACTCCTTCCTTTTTCTTGTCCAGCAGCATCCTGTGTGGTGTCCATTCTCCCGCCGCCAACTCCCACCCCTGCGAAACTTGGCAAACTAGAGGGAGAAGACAGACTTCTCAGTAGGGGAGGCAGAGATGTGTGAGAACAGGTCCCTGTGTGCTTCCAAGGTCCCTGTGTCCACGAGCTTCCCGAGTTTCCATGCTAGGTGAGTGGCGGAGCCACGCTAGGACAAAGTAGTTGTGCTCGCGCAGCTTAAGGCCTACTCGTGCAAGAACACCCACGAGGAGCAGTATTCACTGCAGCCCTGCTGCAGTAGCAACCTGTGTCTGTTAGGAGGGAACCAGTAGAGCAGTTGTGATGCACCCCTTTGGTGAGCCACTGCCGAGTTGAAAAGAACCCAGCACATACAGCCGCGTTCTGATGGAAAATGAGCTTGAAAACATCGCTAAGTGCAGAGCAGTGACACAGGCACCTTGGAAGAGGAACCGGGGGGCGGGGCACTGCTACACAATTCTGGGTGCAACTTTGGGTGCCATCTGTGTTTTTAGCAGACTTAGAATTTTGCCAATTTGAAAGTAGTAATTAAGAAGCCCAATGAATGCAGTTGTCCTTTCCACCAGACAAGAGAGGCCAGAGGCAGGATCCGAAAAGCCGCTTCGCAGGGTCCTTGCACCTTGCTCTCACTTCCCTCCCCCACCCCACTGAGCTGTCTCACTTCTTCCTTGCCAGGGCCGGCTACCTGAGCGTCCGCAGGCACGCCTGGCCAGTGCTCGGACGAGAGCCCTTCAGAGGCCTCTGTGAGCTGGTACAGGGAGAGTGCCTGCCCAGTGCTCAGAGCGCCTCGCTAGGTCACGGGAACACGAAGAGAAAGACCATGTGACCGTGAGTTGTGCTTCTGCGTCCCTCGGAGCCTCAGGACCCCTGTGGGGAGTGCCCAGTTGGCGCCTCCAGAGGCAGCGGGACAAGCATCTACTCTGGCCGCACGTTAGGGTGGGGCTGTGCTCCTGACTGCCGCCTCTGCAGGAGCCTGCCAACCCGCCTCGGAGCGCAGTGGGGCCTGGCGTCCACGCGGCCCTCTCCTCCAGGACTCCTCCTCCTGAGGCTGGGCCGGGCCATTGCTCCCTCCACCAATCGACACGCCCAGCCCCAGGCAGCACTGTGGGCCCTGGCAGGGGCAGTTCACTCAACAGTCCAAACGGTCCTGGATGGTAAGGCCTTGTGTTAGCAGCTGAGGCTGCTCCCTGCTCAGCCGCACAGGGAAAGAAGGAAGAATCCTTGCTCAAAATACTGACGATTCCTCTAGAAGCACAAGCAAACCTGCCAGGGCCGGGCCAATCCCCAGCTCCATCACGACAGCTCCCGGGTGTTCAAGTGGCGCCCAGGCTGCCTTGCGCGCTGTGCTGGGGGCCGAGGAGGTGCCTGCTGCAGCCGGCCACCGAGCTCGCTTTCGCTTTCACAGCCAAATGGAAACTAGTAGCCACCCAGGTCCTGCGTCAAAGCAGAGCCCGCGGGGACCGTGTGACCGGCCATCTGTGGGCTGCACCACCTCCACTTCTGCCTGTCCCACCCATGCCACCTGCAGGGGCTGCTGGCGGCGACAGTCCACCTGGGCTGGCGGGTTTGCTAGTGCAGGAGAGAGCGGCCCTCGACCTTCCAGTTTTAGGATGGGGAAGGTGAGGCCAAAGAGTGGCCTCAGCTTGCCTCTAGTTGGGACTGCCCAGGACAGACCCTACCTTCCATCCAGATTCAAGAGTGAGCCTCCCACTGGGCCTGGGCCTGTAGTCCCAGTACTCCAGAAGATTGCGGGTTTGGGGTCATCCTCAGCAACTTAGTGAGACCCTGTTTCAAAACAAAAAAATAGGGCTGGGGGTGTAGCCTGGAAGTAGAACGCCCCTGGGTTCAATCCTCAGTGCCACCAAAAAAAAAAAAAAACAAAAAAAACAAGCAAGCCTTCCTCAGTACCCCTTCTATGCGCTCAGTACTTGGGACATGCAGCACACGTGTGAGGTAACAACGTATGTGAAAGCCCAGGACAAGCTGGACAGGTTTGGGGGGACTGATCTACCTTGATGACGACATCCGTCTGGCAGGCCAAGCTTCAAGGAGGCCAGCGATCCTCCCGAGTCCGCCTCCCTGTGGTAAACTTAACTATCCGCGCTGCTCAGCGCGCCTTGCCCCGGCCTCGCCGAGGTCCTTGGAATCAGCTTGTCCCTCTAGTGGGAAACAAGTCCAGCAGGTCGGTCAGGTGGGAGGAGGAAGACCAGGGAAGCCTCCCCCAGCTGCAGCTGGGAGCATTTCTGCCTGGCCCCGCCTTTCAGCGCTGCCCTGCCCTGCCCCGCAAACCCACGAAGCCGAGGGGTCCGGGTCAGTGAGGACACTGGGTTCAGCCAGCTTTATTAGGTCGGGTTACAGCGCGGCGGGGAAGTACTGCCGGGGAGTGGACTTCGCCTGCACAGCCCGGGTTGGCGTCGCGGCCGGGGCCTGCTAGGCGCCTTCTTGCCTGGTGCCCAGGACTTGGAGGATTTCCAGGGCCAGGGACGCCACCACACTGTCAACAGATGACCTGCGAGGAGCAAAGAAGATGCGCTTAGCCAGCGTGTCCCCGAGAGTAGAGAAATAAGGGGGCCTGGCTGGTTCACGACCGGCCGGCCATGTCTGTCCCTAAGCGAGGCCTGGGCTCCTGGCCCTGCGGCCACTCATCTGAGCTCCCACACCAGGAGCGTGGTACAGAGCTGAAAGGTCGAGGCAGATGGCAGATGGCGGCAGGCTGCGGCCTACCCAGCTCCTGCGCTTCCCTGCCTGCTGTGTCCTCGCCGACCCTGCTCCCCGCCGCCAAGCAGCCTCAGTCTGTGGCCGTGCAGTTAGGAGCTTACTGTGGAAACTTTGTTTCCAGAGCAGACTGTTTTGAAACCTATCATTTAACAACTGTTAGCAAAGAAAAGAGTGACTGGGGCATCTCAGCCTCCCTTGAAGTGTAAAATGAGCTGGCGGCCGGCACACTCCTGGCTGCCCAGAAATAGAGCCCTTGCCGAGGGAGCGTGGTGGGTGGGGTGCCACTTGAAAGGCGGTGGCAGTGGGACGGGGCTGCACCGGGAGCGGTGCCATGGATTCCTGCTCCCGGCATCAAAGCCCCAGGGGTGGCGGGAATGCCTTTGAACTACGCCTGCCCCTGGCTCAGCCTGGGCTTCTCTGGTGGGGCCATGCCACACACCCCGCCACACACCCCGCCTGCCCGCCCACCACTGCAGCCCAGCCGCCAGAGCAGCGTGAGAGCCAAGGGCCGCGGCTTCTGGGTCGACACAAGCCCCCTTCCTTTCTGGTGGGGCCGTCTGAACAGCCCCAGATGAGGCGAGATTTGCCTGCCTGCCTAGAGTCCTCGAGCCAGCGCCAGTGTTGGGCACGGGTGAGGGAGGCCGCCGGCCTTGTGGAGTGCTGAGTCTTATTTAGACACGTTTGGTCCACATTTGGGTCCGGCTCTGCAGAGCTGCCCGGTGCAGGGATGTGCTAGGTTTGGCCTAAAGGCAGGCGAGGGCCCTGCTAGTGACCAGTCCCATGAGGCAGTGCCCGGACAGCAGGAGCGCCCAGGAGCTGTCAACCCTCCCCCCTCCCGGGGAGTCCCCCCGTGTCTCCGAATGAGGCCACATGCTCCTCACAAACCCACCTAGAAGGCCTGTTGCCCGGCCCTGAGCTCCAGCCTAAGGCACAGGCCCCGCAAGGCGAGAAGGGCCTCTCAGAGGCACCGGGTGGGGAGCGGCTGCTCTGGTTTAAGCCACAGAGGCAGGGCCCGGTGCAGGCCAAGGACAAGCCAAGGGCAGGCACCCTCTACCCGGGCAACCAAACTAACACCAAAGCCAGCACACACCAGGACGCTGAGTGCAGAGAACACAGAAACCCCAGGAAACGCCAGGCGCCATTCCAGGCCACCTCGCACAGCCGGTGAACGGCAGGCACCCCTCAGGAGGAGGGCCCTCCCCGGGGCGGGACGACAGCCACCTCCCTCGGCTCTGGGAGCAGTGGCCAGCGCAGTCACTGAGCCCTCCCACGGCGCTGTTCTCCCAGGGAGCAGGTACCAGCCCCAGCTGACGAGAGGGTGGGTGTTGGGTAAGCGTGAGACTGTGCAACCCCACTTCCACTTCCCACGCCCGCACGCTCCGCCCTTGCACAACACCGGCATCGCATGGGCTGTGGACCGGCTGGCTGGCTGCTCCATCCTGTGTGTTCCAAGCTGGTCCCCACAGAGCCAACTGAGGACGGCTCTGCCCCTGCCCTGCGGGGCCTGGGCACGGTCCACGGGGTGGCGAGGGCACCTCTGGCCAGGCGCTGCCCGCCTCCTGAGGTACAATGTGTCTCCCCCATCTGCCTTCTACCCCCGGGATGCCTGGCGGTGGGCGAGACCTTGGCGTGGGAAGACACGGTGTGTGTGTGTGTGGGGGGGGGGAGAGTCTGCCGACCCCACACGGGCCACCTACCCGTCAGCTGCCGCCAGCCGCTGCAGAACCTGCAGGAAGCCGCCGGCGTGCTTGAGGCTCTCCAGGTGCTTCTGGTTAGAGGTGATCTGCAAGGGAGGGAGGGAGAGGGACCTGGTCAGCGAGGCCCGCCCTGGCCGGTCTCTGCTGGCTGAGTGCCCCAAATGTCAGGCCCAGGTGGGGCGGGGGCTGCCTGTGGTGTTGGCAGGGTGCCCAGGGCGCTGGTGGTAGGGACACAGCAGGGGAGTGTGCTGGGCGGGGGATGGCCAGCTCAGGGCGGCCCAGCCTCAGGGCCCGCAGGAGTCCTTGCTGTCTGCAAGCCTGAGCTTTCCAGTTAAAGTGAAACCAGAGTGTCGGTGCTGGACCCTCTGGCCGGGCCACTAACTAACTGTAAATCTGTCCGATCTCTCTCATGGGCAGAAGGATCACGATTCTGGGTGCATCAAGGGAGAAGCAGCACTGCACCCCAGTAATCACCACAGTCCCCAAGGGCAGTGCACTGGGTGCCCCTGACCCAGCTCAGCTGCGCCATCTGCAGAATCCCACTCGGGGCTGCAAGGGGCTCGGCTGGGAACTGCCCCAGCCCGGGCGCCCAGACCCCTCCATAAAACAAGTCCCTCCCCGGGGAGGCAGAGAAAGGCGGCTTGAGGAATGAGCCTCTGATTCCTGCTCCTGACTTCAGCAGACACGCCCAGTTTCCATCTGTGAATTAGCGTTAGCTTAATGTTTTCATCATCAACACGTGCATTTCAGAGGGCTCTGAGTTCCACTCAGTCTCCTCAACAGTCTCCCCTTGCAAGGTGAGTATGGGCCATGTCTTCGAGGTCAGGGAAGGAAGGCTTGGTGAGCTTTACGGGCCACCGTGGGAGCCTACAGGGATCCTGGTCTCTCCCCTACACAGCTGGAACCACCCGGCCACAGCTGACCGCGCTGCCCCGTGCTGGTGTCGTCCCACCAGCTCGCAGTGACCAAGGATGGGTTCACATTTCCCGGGGGAGCTGAGCTTAGAGTGGACCCTGTGAATGAACCTGCACCTCCACGAGTGGGCTGGGACCAGCTGCCAGTTCAACCAGCCCCAGCTGGGCTTTCTGCAAAGATCTGCATCCTAAAAGAACTGCATGCAAATTGAACTGACACCCAGCTTGAAGAGTTCAAAACGCTGCTGTGTGAAAACGGCACCTGCGATTCCATTGTGTGGGAAGCCGGCACGGACTTATACGGAGGGTGCGCACCGGTCAGGGGTCTTCCGTGTAGAGCCCCACCTGGTTTTCCTCCGAACTGCTTCAGCTCCCGCTAAGCTACATCGAGGCTGGCTGCACCCTGCCAGCCCCGTGGTGGGGCCCTGGCCAGAGTCTGTGCTCCAGGGGAATCACCCTCTGGGTGGCACAGAATCGGCAAGACCTCTTTTAACCCCAAGGCTGGGGAGGAGGTGCCGGTGGAAAGATGCAGCAAGAATCAGACGGTCAAAGGGAGGCGCCAAAGTGGTATCGTGCACAGCTGACAGCCAAAAGGGTTAATTGAAAATGATGTGATCCCGGTTTGCGGCCAGCCTCAGCTACTTAGTGAGGCACTCCGCAACTTAGTGAGACCCTGTTTCCAAATAAAGAATAAAACATAGGGCTGGGGGTGTAGCTGGGAGGTAGAATGCCCCTGAGTTCAATCCCCAGTACCGCAAAAAATAATAATAAAAATAAAAAAAGGATGTGATCTAGTCACTTGACCGAACTTTTACTAATAGCATCCACTCTTGTCCTGTATGTGAGGAGGAAATTAGAAAATTAAGTGTTAATTATACCAGTCCGAGGCTCCAGTTGTAAGGCAGAGAAGACACGTGCCACTCTGTCTCTCTGAATGCACCTATCAAACCTGAGCAGGTGAGAAATAAATTTCTAGGGTGTCGTAAGAAAAGACACGTATCTGAAAGCAGCTCGGCTCGGCAAGGCCAATTTTACTTCTTGCAAAGAGGCTTCGGCCACTAGTGAAGTCAGGCGTGCAGGAACAGCATGGCGGAACACTGCTGGATAGGTGTTTAATTTTCAGCGCAGGGCTTCTGTGCTGCACTCCTATTGGTGGGAGTGTGACCTCACAATCTTTACGCCATTGGCTGAAGGGGATGCCGGGGGGAGGGGTTGGCACCCACCATTTCCAGGAAACACTATCTTTACGAAAATACAAGCTCACACAAGGTTACACGATGGCGGTTCTACAAAATGGAGTCTAAGTTAAGCTATTCCTTTGATAGAGAAGATCTATTTTCTCAGAAGGAGAAGGCACAGCCCTCCTGTTTGAGATGCTGAAAGGTGAATAGCAACGGGCAGGATGGGAGGTGGGGGCAATGGATTTGAAGCTTCACCAAACTGGTGAGCACCACCTCTTCGCCAGGCCAGCCTGAACACAACAACCCCACACCCACAAGTGAGCAACGGTGGAGCATCAGCTGGAGGAGAGGGACGGGGGCGCCCCAAGCTCCCAGGCAGTGGATAAACCCCCAACCCGCCCCCCAAGGCTGGATTAGTGTTTCCCTCCTTCTCAAGAGGGTCCTGGACATGGCAAGGTCCCGGGGTGATTAAACCTCGGTGTGGACCCTCAACCCCGTGTGAATGAGTCTGATCTGCTCCCACTTCCTGAGTGGGCCAGAGACCAGCCGCCCCTTCACCTGGCCTCAGCTGGGATTTCCGCAGAGCTGCATCTGAAAAGTACTGCATGTGCGTTTTTCCGCATCACCTTGCCCCCATAGTTGAGGATGCGTCTTCTCTGTCTTACCCAGAATTGGAAGCTCCGATATAATTTAAACATTTACATGTGGTTTTGCTCCTTTCCCTCCATGCTGATGCACCTGAGGCCACGGGCAATTCTGGGGGGCCCCCACAATGGCAGCAACAGGAGTCGGCCGCCCAAACTCCTTTTCCAGTGTTGGTCACCAATGTGGCCCAATTGTGGGAATGGGAGGTTTCTAGCCAGGCAGAAAATGGAAGACGCAGGAGACCAGAGAGTTCTAGGGAGAGTCCTGAGGAAGAGCTCAGGAATGCAACTCCATAACACTGTTGGTGAGTCTGGACCAACCTTTCCTCATTCCCACCGGGGGCCCCTGGGGACAGGGCACGCCCTACAGAACCACTCGGCTCTGCACAACCTTCAGAACATCCGAAAACATGGTCCAGCCTGCAGCTGAACCTAACCAGCACAACTGCTTGCTAAAACAAAAACATCAATATTCTCGGTGATGTTTCAACAAGACAGCGTTTTATAATGTAGTATTTAAAATGATCAGAATAGGGCCAGGGATGTGTGCTTGCCTGGCATACTCAAGTCCTCAGGTTTGATCCCCAGCACTGCAAAAAAAATTTAAAAAATAAAGTGAACCAAAACCAACACAAAAATGCCTAGGATAACAACCATGAACATCTCAAGTCACATAAGAAAAGACAATCAATACAACATAGTAAATAAAGCGGCAGATGTTAGAATTCTGACAAAGACTTTCAAGGGCTATAAAAATGCAAAAGGAAACCATCAGCTGTATTGAAAGAAGCATTAGAACAGATTGTATCAGTAAAAATGTAGATGATGTAAAGATATGAAGAAGATATAAAGACGAGGGCCAAAAGGATATTTTTTTTCCAAAAGGATATTTTTGAACCGAAAATAGAAAAACCTTTAAAAATTTCACTAGGTTGACTTAATAGGAAAGTGGAGATAAATGAGTCAGTGAATGCAAAGATAGATCAGTGGAAATGATCCCATCTGATCAACACAGAGAAAAAATATCACAACCACAAATGGACAGCAGCGTCTGAGGCACCTGCGAGACAATGACGGAAGCATATGCCATCGAAGTTGCAGAATGGGAAGGCCGAGGGTGCGTGGATGAAAAGATACTTGGAGAAATCACAGCTACAACTATTCCAAGCGTGATGAAAGAAATAAAGCCGAGTATGTCCCTGGCAAGATAAATCCCCCAGAATCCCCATCGAAACATATGACTAAACTTGCTAAAGACAAGGCATTTTGAAAGCAAGACAGCAGAAGGATGCAGGCAGGACCTCCAGGGCAACCATGCCTTGAATTACCGTGGATTCCTCTTCAGAAACCATGAGGACCAGAAGAAAGTGAGTGGCCCATGTTTGCTAAAAACAAATGAACACCCGAACTAGAATTCTATAGCAAGTGTCATTCTGGAATGCTATACCAATATGTCATTCAGTAATGAAAGTGAAAGAGACATCCTCAGGTGAAGAAAAGCTTAGAGGAGCAAAGTGGATCTAAAAGAATTAGTAACAGGGACAAGGAAAACAACACCAGGAAGGAACCAGGAGTGAAGGAAGAATAGGAGTGATAGAAATACAATAAGAATGTTCCCTTTCCTTAAAAGGTGTTTCGTGGGAGAAAAGCAAAACAAAAACAACAAAAAAGAAAACCCCCAAAAACATAACACTGTCAACAAGGACATGTATATGCAACACATAAGACAACGGGAACCTAGGGCAGGGGAAGACAGGAAAACCTGGTAGTAAAGTTTCTATAGTCCAACTGAAGTAGTAACATACTGATCATAAGTACTGGGAAAAGTTAAATGTTTCATAATTCAAATAGCAAACACTAAATTATACAGATATAGTGAAAAAAAAAAACCCAAAACAGTAGGTAAATAAAAATGGTAATACTAAAAATATTCAAGTAGCACTAACAAAGTTAATACTAGAAATAAGGACAGAGTAAAGAAATGGAAGCATGGGGAATAAGCAGAAAGTAAAAAGGCAGATTAAATCCTGATATGCCAAGAATTACATCAAATGTAAATGATCTACATACAGCGGGAGATTTTTCTGGAAGATTAAGAAGAAAGACTCAATAATATAATGTCTAAAAGAATCTTCATTCAAATAAAGTGAGATAGGATGGATAAAAGTAAAAAGATGAAAATAGCTGTACCATGTGCTGTAGTATGGATCGTGAATGGCCTCAAAGGCTCATGTGTTAAAGCTGGGTCCTCGGCCTGGCACTATTGGAGGTGGGGGATACTTTAAGGGGCAGGGCCTAACAGGAGGTCTTTAGGTACCTAGGGGTGTGTTCTCAACGGAGACAGTGAGACCCCCACCTGCCTCTCCCTGCCACGAAGGGAGTAGCTGTGTGCCACCACATGGTCCCACCGTGACGTGCTGCGCTCCCCCACCACCCAAGGCCTGAAAACAGCAGGACCATATGAGCTCCCAACGCTATGGGCCCAGATAAACCTTTTCTCTTTATAAGCTGATGATTTCAGTTGTTTTTCTATAGCAATGCAAAAGCTGACTAACACACCATGCAAACATTAACTCAAAAGAAAGCTAGAAGAGCCAGATCAATATCAGGTAGAGTAGACTGTAGAGCAAAGGAAATTACCAGGGGTAATAAGTAGGGACAGAAGATTTTGACAAATTTATATCACTAAGACGATGTAACAATAAATGTTTATGCATCTCCCAATACGAGTTATACAAAGAAAAAACCTGACAACTGGAGGGGAAAATGGACAAATCCACACTGTAGTTGGAGACTTTGAAATTCCTCTCAGAATGATAAATAGGATGAATAGACAAACCCCAAAGAAAAACCCAATGAGGCTGTAAAGGAACTAAGCAGCACCATAACCAACTGGATCCTATCGCCATCTGTGGTGCGCTGAACTCGTCAATAGCAGTATGAGCTTTTTCCCCCCAAGAATCTAGGAACATTCACCAATGTGTATAATCATCTTCATCATAAAATAAATCCCAACAAACTTACTATAATTGGCAGCAGATAAAATATATTATCCGGTCATAATGGAACTAGAAATTAATAACAAAGACAATAGGAATATTTTCAGTGACTTGGAAATTAGACAACACACGTCTAAGTAATCCAGGGCCCAAGAGGACACCCCAAGGTAAATCAGAAAATATTCTCAGCTGAAAGAAAAGGACTACACAGGGGACCAAAATCTGTAGGATGCAGCTAAAGCAGTGCCGAGGGGGAAATTTATACCACCCAATATTTATACTAGGAAAGAAGAAATGTTGCAAATCAGAAAGCCAAGCTTCACCATCAAGAAACTGCGAAATGGAAGAGCAAAACAGACCCAAGCCCCAAGAGGGAAGGAAATATCCAAGAGCAGAAGTCGAGGGTGATGTGGTTAATGTAACATGAATAGATCAATATTTACATTGGCTGTAAATTAGCCAACTACCCTAAGATCTTCAAACTGCACATAAGCAAAGGAGAACACTATATAGGAGTGTGCACACACACACATACACAGCTATCTTTCTCCAGATGTTGTGCTCTGGGTATATACATACATACGCCTTTACTGACCCTTCGGCTACGGCTACTTTAACATGGCACCGTCATCGCGCCAGCATCCCTGGTTCACTTGGTATAAGCCAAACACGGAAAGGAGCTGCTGGTGTCCTGCAGAATGACCCCTCGACTCCCCAGCAGGCTCCCGCATTGTAAGGTGGTGGCTTTATCCGCACCCCTCCACAGCACAGAGTTGGGGTCAGCTCTGTCTCAGTTTGGGCTTCCCCCAGTACAAACTAGCACGAGGGGCCACCTCGTGCCTTGTCGTAGTGGCCTCGGTTTGCAGGTGCGGCTTTGAGATGCCAAGGACAGGGGCTGCCCCAAGGGGCCACTCAGGGACACCCCTTTCTAAGGCCCCCAGAAGCCTGAGGCTCAGAACGCGCCTCTGTCCTCTCCCGCCCAGGGCAGCTCGACATGAATCTCTGCCCGTGAACTCGAGTCACAGTTCCCACGAGGCTGGCTGAACGCTGCAGCTCGGCTCCCGTGTTCAGCGAGGTTTCCTGGTGCGGGGAGAGCCCTGGTGCTGTATAAGTCTATCTGTATCGCCAGGTGATCCTGAACGTGTGTGGCAAAACCAAGGCAAGTCAGCGCCGGCCTGCGGTTCTGGCAGGTCCTCTCCGCAGGCCCGGGCAATGCCACCGGCGGACAGAACACCCGGGCTGAGCTGCTGGCGGCAGGGGCGGGAGCTCCAGGCCCTCGGAGCTGGTTATTAGAGACGCCCTCGCAGGGGAGGGAGGCAGGGAGGGAGGGAGGGAGGGCTATTTTAATTCTGTAGGCTTCGGATCTCATAAATACAAGTAAAAACAGGCAGGTAGCTATGACAACTCCGCTTCCGAGAGTTTCAAAAATAATCCTACGCAGGCACCCCCTTTGTCTCGTTCTCTGAAAGGGACTCTGCCTTCACCTCGGTTGGGGTTTTCACTCGCCTCAAAGCCCCCCGTGCCGACACATCAAGACCCGCCACCCCTTCGCCGTCGGACAGACACCAGGATGGAATCTGCAGAGGACTCTGGCAGTCCTTCCCTCCTGCCCCTCCGCCTTCGACCTGGTGCTGTGCTGTGCATTCTGGGTCTTTCTGGAAACTTCCCCAGCTACTGCCAAGGTCTCTCCTTTTCCTATTCCGATTAAAGCGGGGCTCTGCATCCCACACCCACGGGATGCTGAGGACATCGGAGACGGAATGGGATATTTCCGTGCGTGGCCTCAGCTCCCTGGAGCCCACTCAGGAACGTTATCTTCCTCAGCAGAAGCCAGCGAGGCCCCTAAGGACCTGGGTTAGGAGGCAGGGGAATGAGCCGAGACACCCAGAGGTGTCCTTAAGGATTCCCGTTGGTGGGCCTGCTGATCACGAGGGTCCTGCTGGGGTACCCCAAGGGAAGACACAAGGTCTTACAGCAGGTGAGGCGGGCCCACGCACCAGGTCTTGCTTGTCTGGAGGTAGCTCAGACCTCCATGCACGCAGGTTCTCTGGAAGAAGACACACAGATTGCATAAAACACTGTGAATGGCATCCGGGCGTGAGCAGCGCCATCTTGGTGTCCAAGTGGACCGTCACCAGAGGGATCCTTCTGGAAGCCCAGGTCAGCTTTAACTCAGAGGGAAACTCAGTCCCAAGCCCCGGGGAGTGGTGGCGCCTTCCGTTGGAGGCGGCTGGAAGAGGAGAGGAAGAAGATGGCAGACCTTCCCCGTTCAGGAGCAGTGTGAGCCTCCGAGCTGTGCTCAGGGGAAGCGGGCCAGAGGAGGGGAGCGGCTGTGTGGGACCGAGACAGTCAAGCCTGGGTTTCAGGAAGGAACCACTGGGGTTCACCTTTGTTCCTAGGGCTAATTGCATCAAAAAGCCTTAGAGCGAAAAGGGCTTGGGATTTGGGTCAAGAAAGGGAGCGAACACTTCTGAGGGTCCACTACATTCAGGAACGCAGATTTTACCCATATTCTTTCTGAGGACTCTGGAAAATATGCATTCCTGTGCTCCTCTTACCGAGGCCGGGAGGGCTCGTGTCACATGCTCAAGGCCACCTGGGCAGCAAGTGAGACTCGACCACTGAGATTTGACCCAATGTCCCCAACCTCAGGATCCACGCTTCCCAGAGGCCCCCGCGCCACTGCCGGCTGATTGACAGCAGCAGCAGATGACCAGGCGATTTGATGGTGTTTCACTTCTAGCGCCACAGACCCCGTGCCGGGTGGTCTTGGGGAAGCGCCTTGCCCACTCTGCACAGCTCTGTGGGGGCCACCTCTTGTGAGCTGCATGGTGCTCAGAGGGGCAGAGGCCGCAAGCTCTGTCCTGTGCAGAGCCAGACAGGGGTCCCGTCCCCGGGCTTGACCAAGGGGATGTGTGGAGGCCAAGCACTGTCCAGCAGACTTCCCAATATGAGATGCGAATCCCCAGGCAATGGCGCAGAGCTCGACCACCAGGAGGCCCTGCCTCTCTCCTCCAGCTGTCCGGGGAGGCAAGGTCCTTGCAGTTGATTGCAAGTGATGGACAGTTTGCTGGGCAGCCACCGTGGGTCGCCATCTCCTTTTTTCCTCACTATTAACCCTGTGAGGCAGGGTTCCGATTGCCCCAGGTCCGAGGCAAGTGAGGGTGCCGGTGGCCAGGGGAGCTGGGCCCCCGATCTCGTCTCTTGCTGACACCGGGCATCTTCTTGGCGCCGTCCACGTGGGGGAGCTGGATGTGGTTCTGCCTGTGTGCTTGAGGCAGCAGCTTCCAGAGCTGGGGTGGGAGCAGAGAACGCAGCCCCTCTCCACCTGTTTCTGGATCTGGAAAGGCAGTGAGCATCAGGGAGGAGGAGGGGGAGGAGGGGGAGGAGGAACGGAAGAAGGAGGGGAAAGAGGAGGAGGAGGGGGAGAAGGAGGGATGGCAGGCTAGTGCCTGAACTACCAAGCAGTCCTAAAGAGCAGACTGCAGAGAGCACGCCTGTCTCGGTCTTTTCCTGCTCCTCCTGGTGTCCGCCCGCTCCTCAGCCCAGCCGGCACCTTGGCACCTCTCCTCTCTCCTGCTCAAACTCCTGCCCGTGCCTGCGGCGCCAGCTAACTCAGAGGCCACCGAACCACTTGCTAGGAGCTGGATGTTGTTTTCTACACACCCCCCCCCCCCCGCCATGATGAGATTATTTTCTAGAAGAAAAGTATCCGCAGCTGCGCCCTCCTTCGCCGGGGGCCAGCTGATTCTCTGGGCTCTCCGCAGGGCAGTAAAAATGCCCTCACTGCCGAGGAAGCGCTCATAATTACATCCGTTTCTGGCCATTCAACCCAGTAGGTTGAAAGTGTTGATGATAATACGGCTGGTTTGGGAAATCTTTCAGGCCGGATCCAACGGCCCGTCTGCCACAGCCAGGCCCAAAATAATTGAGGAAGAAACAGTTTTAATTGGCAAAAAATTATAGTTGTGGGCCTCTCGCGGATATGAGGATTAGCTGGAATTGGCCCGCAGAAAGTTCTAGTGAAACGCAGGATGGGAACGTCCCGTCCTGTCCAGGGAAGCTAAACCAAGTCCATAGCCGGGAACACGTGAGAAGACAGGTTCCCGAGACAGTGGCGCTGGGGTCCCGGCCCCGGGGGGCTTTCCACACTAGAGGAAATACTCGGGAGTGACCCTCGTGGGGTCTGCTGCGAGATCATGCGTCATGAGAAGCGACCCCAGCAGGTGTTGTGCAAAGCTGGCCCACACGCATCCCAGCAGGTCTTCAGGAGTGGGGCACAGCCATGTTGCGTGTCTGTTGATGATGGAGGCACCAGCTCTTTGTGTGTGTGTGAGTGTGTGTGTGTGTGTGTGTGTGTGAGAGAGAGAGGGGGGGGCACGGCAGGAGGGAGGGAGAAAGAGAAAGAGGGAGGAAGAGAGGAGAGGGAGAGAGAGAGAAAGATAGAGGGAAGGAGAAAGAGAAAAAGAGAAAGAGAAAGAGGAGGGAGAGGGAGAGGGAGAGGGATGAGAGTGCAGATCCACAGCCATGAGCAGCCAGGCCCAGGGGTGAGCAGCTTAGAGAAGGACCACATGCCTCCCGCACCCAAGAACTCCCTCTCCACGCGTCGGGAGGAGGCTGGACACGGTCACAACCACTGGAGCTGCAGGGGGCGGGGGCGCCCCCAAGTGGAGCCCTCTGGGTCTGCCCTGTCCTCCAAACGTCACCCACGCCCAATCCTGTGACTCTCCCCTGGAACGCTGCGGCCGGCCGCCGAGATTCCTTCCCGTGGACAAATCCAGAGGAAGATAAAACGGGAGAGGAAAATTAAAATGAAAGCGCATTTCGGTTTATGTGATTAAAGCTGCCAGGCACCAATTAGTCGACGTTTGGGCCTGGCGTTGGTGGCCAGACAGACGAAAATTCCCACGCTGGCTGCTATTTCTGTCGAGGGACTTGATCAAATAGTGACAGATTCCGCTTGGAAGCCTTTTAATAAAGACCAGTTTGAGCAAAACAAGCAGCCCCATGGAGAGTCCTGGTCCCCACCCGTGGCGGGACCACAGTTTGAGGACATTCTTTGTGGCGCCCTTGAAGAACCCTAGCTTTGGAGGGAGGGGGGGAGGGCAATCCTGGAGTCCCTGATTTTTACCTGGGAGAGACAGGCTGGCTTTCGTCTGACCCCCAAGCTCCGTCACAGGGCGCTGGGTGGTGACCAGGAGCTATGTGTGTGTGGGGGGGGGAGGGGTGGAAAACTCTCAGGAGGAGCCAGTTGACCCGCACCCCTGCTCTGGGGCAGATCTCCTGGGCCACACAGGGCCTAGCAGAATTCATATGCACAGAAAACAACTTCCTGGCCCAGTGTCAAACTGGCCTTGGGATAAAATGAACTAAAGCGAGGTCTCTGGGGCTTCCCCGGGCAACCTTGAAGAGCCCCGGTATCCCACTGAGTTGACTAGTGGCCTCCTTGGGGCAAGACAGGGTTTGAGACCGGGGGATGAAAGGAGCTTCAACCTGGTACCACCCATGGAGCATGTCAGGAATCCTCCTCCTGGGAAACCCCGGGCACTTCAACAAGAACACCAGGGCTTGGGTCCACCTTGGTCTCCAGGGGGAGGAACTGAGAATCAGGTCAGCCTCAGCCGGCTGAAACTGCTTGCCCATCTTTGCAGAGCAGAGAGGGACACAAGGAGAGAGGGCGTCACGGAGTCATGGCCCCAGAGGACTGACACCAAGATGGAACTCCCCTCCTGATTCCTGGGAGCAACCAGGAGGGAGCCCCCGTTTTCCAGGTAGCGTTCCCATTGCCGTGACCCCCAAATACCTGATGACCACAAGGCAGAGAAAGAAAGATTCATGTCCTCGCAGTCCTGGAGGTTTTAGTCCATGTTAGGCTGGGTCACACCCATGGAGCTCAGGAGATGGAGGTAGGAAGCAGAGAGGGAGCAGAGAAGGGGGTCCGTGGAGCGATCTATCTATCTGGTCCCCAAGGCTACAACAGAGCGATCTCCCTCCTCCAGCTCTGCTCTGCCTGCCTACCTTGCCACCCTTTAATCCATCCATGGACTGATCCACTGGTGAGGTGGAGCCTTCATGACCCACACAAGAGCTCTTCCAGGGAACATTCCACAGCTAAACCCCAACACCACACAGCACGCAATTTATCTGTTACTTCCGATGGAGCATGTGAGGACGGTGACTTGTTGTGTGGGCTTTAGGGATCACCCCAGTCGGCGACCCACTGCTACAGAGGACACCTAGAACATTCCACCCCTCCCCCCAAGCTAGGAAGCTTGGCCGGGCGTGAGGAGCAACTTGGAAGCACTTGGTCAGGAGTTACGAGGGGGCACTGGCACGGATTTTGCTTTCCAAAGCATTTGTCTTCCATGACCTGATATTTAGGTGATTCTGAGGCAAACCATTAAGTCCACAGAAACAAAACAAAACGTTAGATCAAAAGATCAAACTTGAAAAGAATGCTTACGGGAACAAAGCCGGGCGCATCCTCTCTTGCTGCCGGAGTGGCTAGCGGAGGGAGCAAACATTTCTTTTGAGAAATAAATACCCTTTTCAAAGAAAGATCAGAATCCGGCTGTTAAAGAAGGGCCGAAGGGCGGGGAGGAATCGGAACAGCATTCAGAACAAACTCTGCAGCTACCGGTCCTGACAAGTAGGTGCACCCGCCAGATGCCTGAATGCTCGCGAGGGAATAGCCCACCTGCCGGGGAACTGGTTCAGCATCTTTTCTCGTGTTTGTGGGGTCTAAGGAGATGCCATCTGCCCAGGACAGGTGCAGCTGCCGCCACCATTGGCCCCCAGGCAGGACAGGTGTTCAACGAGCTGTCCTCCTGGGCAAGGACTGGGTCTCGGGCTGCATTAAAGCAAGGATATTAGCCGGGTGTGGTGGTGCACGCTTGTAATCCCAGCATTTGGGAGGCTGAGACCGGAGGATCCGGGTTCGAGGCCAGCCTCAGCTACCTAGTGAGGCATTCCGCAACTTAGTGAGACCTGGTTTCAAAGTAAAGAATAAAAAATAGGGCTGGGGGTATAGCTCGGAGGTAGAACGCCCCTGAGTTCAATCCCCAGTACTGCAAAAACAAAAAACGAAAACAAAAACAAAAAAAAAGAAAGAAAGGATATTGACACAGAACACAGAACGGGACATGGACACGCAGGGTCTGGAGTCGGCCCCTTTACCAGCCCCTGACTTCAGATGGTAACGGAGTATACAGCAGCTAGGACTCCTGCCCACCTGCAAGGGCCTGACTTAGCATCTCTGAGGAGAAACTTAGCTAGGGAAGGTGTGCACAGGAACCTCGGGCACCGGGCACCGTGCCTGACTCCCACTGCGTGGGTTTCGGTCCACTGACAAGGCCACGTTCCCTGGCTCTAGCTCCAGGGTGACAGGGAGTGTGGGGGAGGTTTGCGAGCCACACCCAACCTAGCAAAGCTGCCTTCCTCCGGTGCTCCGAGGACCCTCAGCTCCCCTCCAGGACGCCCGCGGCACTGCAGATCTGGCCTGTGCTCTCAGTGTGACTGGATTGGGAGTTCTGGAGCATCCCAGGTCAGAGCTCCGGCCCTTGCGGAGAGCTTCCCTCCACTCGGCTGCTGAGGACAACATCCGGGGAGAGAAAGAAGAGGAGGAGCAGCAGGAGGAGGAAGAGGAGGAGGAAGAGGAGGAAGAGTCATCATTGTCAAGACTGACCAACAGAAAGGCAAACCTCAGATCCGAACAGCTCCATCCTCAGTCTTTCTTACCAAAGTATATGACCACTATTTGAGTACATAAAATCAAATTCTGCATTTAAACAACCAATATGGACAGAACAAAAAGGCAAATACACTGGGAAAACAGTTTCCACTACAAAGGCCCTGTGTCCATTGTACGGAGCTCCTACAAACCAGTAAGTATGAGGTCAACTCAAAAACAAAACAACCAACCTGGGCAAATATCCCAAGATACTACACAGGAAATTCACATGGCTTTTCTTTATTTTTGTGATACTGGGGACTGAACCCAGGGGCATTCTACCTTCAAGCTACATCCCCAGCCCTATTTTTTTTTTGGTGGTGGTATTGAGGATGGAACCCAGGAGCCTTCTACCTCTGAGCTATACCCCAGCCCTATTTTTTATTCTTTATTTTGAAACAAGATCTCACTAAGTTGCAGAGAGCCTAAATAGCTGAGGCTGGCCGAGAACCCAGATCCTCCTGTCTCAGCCTCCCAAGTAATGGGATTACAAACATACGCCACCACTCCTGGCTATTCTTTATTTTGAAACAGGGTCTCACTAAGTTGCAGAGAGCCTTGCTAAGTAGCTGAGGCTGGCCATGAACCAGCAATCCTCGTGTTTCAGCCTCCCAAGTACTGGGATTACAAATGTGTACCACCACGCCTGGCTCACATGGCTTTTAGATAAGAAACTGCTTAATTTCACTTATGGTAAGCAAAAAGCAAATGAAAACAACAGTGAGATACCATGTCCAGAAATAGCAGAGAGGACGGTGTAGAGGCTCCAAAAGGTCCCATCGGCAGCCCTGCACATCCCAGAGCTCATGGCCGCCGTTGGTGAAAATATCAATGGGAAGAGGCAAGATGGGAGTGAGCCGCAGGGGCCGTGTCTGGGGGGACGGGGTGAGCCCAGGGCAGAGGAGGACCGTCACCCGGCAGGCTGAGCCAAAGCAGGTGAAGGACGGAGGGACTTCGTTTCCCCAGCAAGCAGAGAGAGAGACAGAGAGAGAGAGAACTTGTTTCTGTTTAGCCTAGTGGAAAGCACACTGGGGCCCCCTGGTTGAGGGAGGGATTTGGTTTCCTGCTGGCTCAGGAACTGGAAGGATGTGAAGAGTGAACACAGGGAGCCTCCCCGGCTCTTTGCCCCCAGGACGCAGATTCTGGGCTGTGAATGGAATATGATGCTTATCTTTATGTTGCTTTTTCTTGGTCCAAGATCCAAAACCAAACTAAGAACAAACGGGGCTCCTGCGGGGTGAAATCTGGTTGTGTAAGTTTGCAGAGAGCAGGACTCAGAGTTACCACTGAGGAAGGACATGTTCCCAATTCTCCTCCCACCAGAGGCATTGACATACGCTCTCCAGGGTGGCAACCCATTTTGTGCTGCTGTAACAGAATGCCCGAGGCTAGGAGATTTAGAAAGAACAGGTTTCTTTCTCACTGGTCTGGAAGCTGGAAAGTTCAAGGTTGAGAGGCCTGCCTGGTGCTTCAGCCTTCCTGCTACATCATCCCTTGGTGAACAGTGGAAGAGAGAGGAGGAGAGAGATGGAGGGAGGGAGAGGGGGAAAGGGGGGAGAAAGGGAGAGAAAGAGAAGGAGAAGCTGACTTCATCCTTTTATTAGGAACCTACTCCTGCAATACCAGCATTAACGCATTCACGAGGGCCGGGGCCTGGTAACTAATCACCTCTTGAAGGGTCCTCCCTCTCTGCACTATTTCAATGGGGAGTAAGTTTCCAACACGTGAACATGAACTTGGGGATCTCAATGAACCACAGCAAGAGGTCCGAGCCTTCTTCAAATAAAGAGCTCATTTTCTGGCTAGAGATTAAGGTCATATGGAAGATGAGTTTTCCTCTCAATCACAGTAAGAACATCACCTCCTCCTGGGATGGTGTTAACATTTGCCAGAGTGCAAATATATGGACCGGGATGATCCTGGAAAGGGCTGTGCCGAGGTTGAAGTCGTGTTTGGCCATAAACGACCCAACTTCAAGACTCACTGTAAACTTACGGTGACCATGACTATATTGGAGAAAGAATAAGTAAATCAACGGAACAGGACAGAGGGTCCAGAGACAGACCCACGTAAAGAGAGCCAACCCATCTTTGACCACGGAGCAAAGACAAAAGAAAAGGAATCTAGATAAAGTCTATCACTAGTCACAGAAATTAACTCAAAATGGACCACAGGCTTAAATGTAAAATGCAAACCTATGAGACTCTAAAAGATAACAGAGAAGAAAATCTACATGATCTTGGGTACAGCAATGACTTTTTAGACAAAATTCCAAAGGCTGATCCAGGAAAAGAAATAAATGAGAAGCTGGATTTTATTAAAATCAACAACTTCTACTCTGTAAAAGACAATGTCAAGGAGGAAGAAAAAAGCCACAGACTGGGAAAAAAAATGTTTGCAGAAGGCACATTTGATGATGGGCTGTGGTCTAAAACACACAAAGAGCTCTTAAAAATTGAACTGTAAGAAAAATAAACAGGCGGTTTAGAAATGGCGGTTAGATCTTATTAGATAATTTACCAAAGCATATGAAAATATGATCCACATTATGTCATAGGAAACACAAAGCAAAACAACAAAGGCTGGGTTTGATCTCCAGCACTATAAAAGCAAACAGAAACAATGAGATACTACTACAGATCTTTCAGAATGGCCAAAATCCAGAACACTGACAGCATCAAATGTTGGCAAGGATGTAGAGGTACAGGAACTCTCATTCACTGCTGGCAGGAATGCAAAATGCTACTGCCACTTTGGAAGACAGCTTGAGCTTCTTACAAGACTATGTATATTCTTACCATATGTTCCAACGATCATGTACCTTGGTATTTACCCAAAGAAGTTGAAAACATATGTCTACATAAAAAAACTGCTCCTGAATGTCTATAGCAGCTTTATTCATAATTGCCAACATTTGGAAGCAACCAAGATGTTCTATGGTAGACGAATGGATAAACTGTGGTACACCTCTAGACAACTGAAGGGTTCTTAGATCTAGATAAAAATGAACTATCAAGCAGGGCACAGTTGCACATGTGTGTAATCTCAGCTACTCAGGAGGCTGAAGCAGGAGGATAGCAAGTTCAAGGTTAACCTGATAAGCTGAGTACATATATAAAAGTAAAATAAAAAGGGCCCAGGATGTAAGTGCCATGGTCCCAGCCAAGTATCTGGATATGTGAGGCAGCCCACCTGAGATCTTCAGAGCCACCTGCCTGACCTGCAGCTGACCCAGTGTGCGTAACAAAGCCGATCAGGATGAGCCAAAGACTCCCCAGTGGCTCCTAGCCTGCATGGCTGACCTGCAGAGTATGTGACTTATATGTATGTGTGTGTTTGGTACTGAGGCTAGAACCCAGGGGCATTCTACCTCTGAGCTACACTCCTAGCACTATTTATTATTTGGAAACAGGGTCTAAGTTGCAGAGGGCCTCACTAAGTTGCCGAGGCTGGCCTCGAAGCTGTGATCCTCCCATCTCTGCCTCCCGGGTATTGGGATCACAGGTGTGCGCCACCACGCCTGGCTGGCTCTGGTTTTAAGTCACTGAACTTCAGGGTGGTTTGCTGATGCAGCTATACTTACCTGAAAGAGTTGAGGGGTCCCGAAGAGTTGCAAGAGGAGATTCTTACACTATCTTAGCCTTTGCTCAGGAGGAGACATTTATAAAGCCCAGTCAGCATACTGTTTTTATCTTGCTTTATTTCCAACTGTTATAGCCCATATAACAGTTTTTCCACATGGCTAATCTGTATTTGTTACAATAAACCTAACGGTTATAAAATATTCCACCGAAGGAATATTAAATAATTTACCTAATCATGGCCGTGTAGGTCAACATTTGGATGGCTTACAGCTTCTGAGAATTATATCTAGTTCTATGCAGATAGCATATTCCATGTTTTGGGGTGTTTTCTTTTAGGTAGACTCTCAGGGGAATTACTAGGTCAAGGTTATTAACAATAGCCTGGCTCTTAAAATAGGCCACAGGACACACTCCATGCGGCTGAACCAACCTTCACGGACCCCAGCAGGGGCAGAGCACCGGTTTCATCACCCGCTTTCCAGCACTAGACTTATTTTTACTTTTAGGAGGTACAAATTTAGCAGATGAGATATCGGAAAATGAGTGCTTTGCTTACCTTTCTCTGAATGGCTGAAGGCCTGCAGCAACCACGGAGCTGCCTGATTTATTCACCATCGATGGAAGGAGGTTGGCACAAAATTTTGAAAATACAGAGAACGAAGGAAGAGGTGAACGTTGCTCAGATATTTACTCTGGGAGCATTAGCCACGCTGAGTTGTGGAAGCCGGGGGGGGGGGGTGGTGGTGGTAATTTGCTCTTCTAAAACAAGCGGCTAGAGGAGGAACTGATAACTATAGACGTGATACTTGAATATGCGTAACATGCCTATAAACGTATGTTTATACTGGTGATCCCTCAACATAATCATATCGAGGGATAACACTACGCTCTAGAGTAGTATGTTGTCACTGATGTCTTAGAGTTTTCTGTGGTTGCCAACCGCCACCCAGATGACATGACCACGCCTGGGTGACCCTCTATCTTCAGACCCAGCGGTGTGCGTGCACACTCACGCACGGCCCGGGGAGGGTCCTGGGCCCCTCTGCAGCGCACCCACAGGGCTGTGCAGAGGTCCACACAGGCCCCAGACCTGATGCAAGAGATCTGTGGCCAGCAGCGGCTAAAGTCCTGGCGTTGACAAAGGGGTCATCTCCCCTTCTCTTTTCTAACTAAATCTTCACCACATCAGATTCTTCTGGCTTCTTTCTGGTCTATGACAGCCGGGCGCTGAAGCCACCACAGGGAAGCAGGTGGATCCAGACAGAGAGAGGGTCACGGAAGGCGGTTCGGTGTGGCCGATTTCTGCGGGCTTGGGGACTGGCCCAGGATCCTGCAGCTCACGTGGCTGGAGCTGGAAGTTAGGCCAGAAAGGGCCAAAGGAGACTGCTGTATCTCACCACAAAGCGAAAGGGCGTGGTTTCTGAATCATTTATCGCCTGAGGATCATCCGCGTTGCCGGCTGCCTTCATTAGTCAAGGCAGAGAGCCGAGAGCAAGACAGGGAGAAATCGATGCGTGCAGAGACGGGGTTTTTTCTTTCTTTCTTTCTTTAAACCAGCCAGCATTTTATTTCATTTTTAAATGAAATGCTATCAATCTTTTAAGATTAGGGGAAATATGCATTTCAATATAATGACAGGATAGAACGGACCAAATCTTCCCAGGACCCAAGATGCCTTTCTAATTAGCTCTAAGTTATACACCACCAACTGAGGCAACACATTAGCACTAACTTATTTAATGCATATAGCCAGCCGAAAAGATTCCGCACCGTTCCTAATTTATTTCGCTCTCAACCAGACAATAGCGTAAGCCCGGGCTGGAATAGGGCTGATCATTATTTTCTAGGGAAGCAGGCTTTCTGGTGTGCTTGGAGTTAAATGCGTTTACTTAAAGTAATATCAGTGTTTTGAACATGGGTCAGTACAAATGAAGAAACAAAAAAGGAAAAAAGCATAAAATCAAGGGGTTGGACTATATCATTCCAGGCACATGTTCAGACCTCTAATCATTAAAATATCTCACAAGTAAGATGGTTAGAAAGGCAAGACATGGCTCTGAAGACACGAGTGGGCTGGAATCCGTGATGAAGGCAACACCTGATACCAAAAGGTGGCTGATGATCTACAGTACAACTCAGTTTAAGGCTCTAAAAGAATCTTGGCCTCTTCGTTACTATTTTCTTAAAACAGCGATAAACTTAACACCTTCTCTTTAATGTCAACAGAGGCCCAGCCCCAACTCCTGAATGGGAAGAGTCAGAACCAGAACTCAGGAAAACGACGGTCGTGAGACATCCGTGCAGGAGGAAGAGCGTGGGGCACCCTGTATCCTCGAGCGGGGACCACTTGTCTACATGTAAGCACGGTGAAGCATGCTGGGCTCGTGGAGAGCTGAGCAGGCACAGTTATTTTTCTCGACAACATCTCATTTTACTGATTTCAATGTATACCAATTTATTTTAACACACGAGCCACTTTGTCCAACCATTTCTCATGACAATGAATGGAGAGAGAATTAAAGGAAAAAAAAAATCAGCACAGAAAACAGATGAAGCGGGCTTGCAGAGCAGGGATAAGACAGCTCAGGATAAATTTAGGAAGCATAAGAAATACTACACTTAAGCCGGGCATGGTGGCGCACGCTTGTAATCCCAGCATTCGGGAGGCTGAGACCGGAGGATCCGGGTTCGCGGCCAGCCTCAGCTACCTAGAGAGGCACTCCGCAACTTAGTAAGACTCGGTTTCAAAATAAAGAATAAAAAATAGGGCTGGGGGTATAGCTCGGAGGTAGAATGCCCCTGAGTTCAATCCCCAGTACCGCCAAAAAAAAAAAAAAAGAAAAAAAAGAAATACTACACTTGCCTTAGTGATCAGCTAACTGCAGAGACCACAGAGTGGGGTGTCCAGGGAACTGAGGGCGTTGGCTTTGGGGTCACTTTATTTTGGTGAGAACCAACAGTTTATGCCTCGGAGAGCTAAAAAAGCATTCGCAGTTCAGCTAAGCAAGCATCAAAACTGCTCTGTCTCTGGTACTGTAGTGAGTATAGAGGAAAAACTAAGGACTAGAAATCAAAGAACAGACATCTCTAAAGCATTGACTATCACCATAAAGAACAGACATATTTGAGGCATTGACTATCATCATAAGGAATAGACCTATTTAAAGCGTTGACTATCGTCATAAATAACAGACAATATTTAAAGCACTGACTATCGCCATAAAGAACAGACATATTTAAGGCGTTGACTATCAGTTTAAAATGGTTTAACTTTTCTTTTCAGAGCTGGCATTTTTTTCTCAACTCGTTACTGAGTAGAAAGAAAATAATTCTTGACTCAAGACTTAGTGAAATTGCTTCAGTGGGTTAGTAGGTAGGGTTTTCATGCAGAGGCCAGAACTAAGGGAGAGAAAGCGTTGCTGGGCTCCTCTGCCATTTCTGATTCTAAGCATCTGGGAGGTCTTTTGAAGAAAGCACGTGGAAGGAGGGCCAAGGGGGGCAAAGGACTGACAAAGTCTCCTCCGAGTGACCGAATCTGTGCTCTAACAAGGTGGTTTCAGGAAACCTCAGCAGGGGGCAATGAGCCATTCATATAGCTATTTTGCAAAGTACTTGAAATATTTACAGATTACTTCCAGTTTGCAGCCTGGGTTTTTTGCTCCCCAATGATTCCCCAAAAAGTGCAGACTCTAAGCTGCCCAACGGTCTTTAAATGAAGGGAAATAATACCAAGCTCTGACGCCCCAAAACACAATTCATAATGAATGTCTGTTGGGGAGTTATGGGCAATTTCAAAGACTTCAATGATCTGTGCTAGCAAGCACCTATCTTTGGCTCTATAAGTGTTTTTTTTTTTTTTTTTGCGGTAATGGGGATTGAACCCAGGAGCATTCTACCTCCGAGCTACACCCCCAGCCCTATTTTTTATTCTTTATTTTGAAACAGGGTCTAAGTTGTGGAGTGCCTCACTAGGTAGCTGAGGCTGGCCGCGAACCCAGATCCTCTGGTTTCAGCCTCCCAAATGCTGGGATTATAAGCGTGTTTATTTTAGATAAATAAGTCTAAATTGCCTCTCACTAAACAATTCGAGGTACATAAAAGGGAATTTCATAAAATTAAAGAATAAGTGAAACTTTTCCTAACAATTAAATAAAATAAAATAGCCCTAAAAGATTATAAGAATTGTGCATTTAGGTCAGAAGGAATAAAATCAATATCATATTTGAAATCTGCCAAATGCCAAACTTTCCAATACAAATGAGTAAATGTTGTAATTCCTTTTAAGTCACAACTTAACAATATTAGAGCCCGATAATAACCATTTGTCTCTCTACTGATTTTTGACATGGTCCTCTTCTCAGAGTTTGAGAAAACTTTCCTGTTTTTGAAGAACATTTAAAGAGCTTCAAGCTGCCGGGCATGGTGGCGCGTGCTTGTAATCCCAGCATTCGGTCCCTCCGGGACCGGAGGATCCGGGTTCGTGGCCAGCCTCAGCTACCTAGTGAGGCACTCCGAAACTTAGTGAGACCCGGTTTCAAAATAAAGAATAAAAAATAGGGCTGGGGGCATAGCTCGGAAGTAGAATGCTCAGGAGTTCAATCCCCAGTACCGTAAAAAAAAAAAAAAAAAAGAGCTTCAAGCTCAGGAGCTGATACACCAAGATAAATTAAGATTAAGTCATTGAAAGTGTCAGAGCAAGAAGTAAAACTCTAGGGAGGCCATTAACAATTTAGCATTCCGAGTTCATGCCAGAGCGTTAATTCTGCTTCCCAAAGAAAACAGGAGAAGTGGTATTCATTAAAATTAAGATCTTGTGGCCGCAGAAATGTAGCACCACGTTTCCATTAGAGCGCGTCCGGAGCAACAGCCTCGTGTCTCCACAGATCTGGCGAGGTGCGTGAGGTCCCAGCTTGCTCTATTTCTTCACACAGAAAAACACAGACGGAAGGGAGTCGCTGTGTGTGTGCCTGGCGGCCCCCTCTGGGATAAGGGTTTTCCTGGGCCAGGGAATAGTGATGATCTTTACGATCACAGCTGTAAATTTGCTTTCTCTGCACAGTCATTTCCTCCTGCCACGCTCCAATCTGGAGCTCAGGGTCACCTTGGCAGCGTGCCCCGTGCCTCCAGGCAAGCTGTGTGGGGCGGGTGGCCGCCCAAACAAGTGACTCGGAAGGGACCCGGGAGCGCCGTGGCAGAGCGGGAGGTGAGCGGTGAGCCCCAGGAGGCACTCAGAGCTCCCCAAAACGGCCCAGAAGTATTGGGGATGAGGCCCGACACATGCCAAGCGGGTGCCGTCGCTACTGCACTTGGGCACTAGGGAAAGGGATGGTCAGAGGCTGGGGGCGGTGGGCAGTCAGCATCAGTGCAAAATCCTGAGCCATACGCCTGGAGTTTCCTCCTTCCTGATGGAGGAGGCAGACAAGGCCCGGATTGCGAGAATGCTGTGTGGGAAGAATCCGCAAAGAAGGCAGACGTGGTGGCGCACGCTTGTAATCCCAGCATTTGGGAGGCTGAGATCGGAGGATCCGGGTTCGCGGCCAACCTCAGCTACCTAGTGAGGCCCTCCACAACTTAGTGAGACTCAGTTTCAAAAATAAAGAATAAAAAATAGGGCTGGGGGTATAGCTCGGAGGTAGAATGCCCCTGAGTTCAATCCCCAGTACCGCAAAAAAAAAAAAGAATGTAGACGTGACAGCTCAGGGGAAACATGGAAACTTCTAGCAAGGGTACCGAGCCGCAGAGATCGACCCTAACCGATTTCAGCAAACCAAGATACCGGGGCTCACAATCTGAAGGGGAGGTGGAAATTGCGGCCCAGGTGACAGGACAGAGCCCAGAACTAATCCCGGTCGCTGGTATGAGATATTTGAGCTGGTAATGAGGCTGTGGGCCTGGCGGGCCATAGCCCCGCTTCTGCCTCGCCACGTCAGGAAAGCAACCCAACACGGCCGGGTCTGTCGCTTTTCTAGAGAGCAAAGTCAGCGTGTGGCATGAAGGCGCCCGCTGCATCCTGCCTGAAGCTTCTGCCAGGCGGGGGCAGAGGCGTGTTCCTGTTTTGCAGAGTGCTCTTCGCTATTTGGTGGGGAAGGATCCTAGGACTGGGAGAGGCCGCTCGCTTGGGCTTGGCCACCAAAACGGCACGTGCTCTGCAGAGTGAGCTGCTCGGCGGGTTCTGCTGCCTGGATGTGGGGACAACACCGGGGAAAGAGATAGAAATAGGGATGAGAGGAGAATAGGGAGCTGAAACAGAGACGCAAATACACGGGGCGTCCATGGGAAGACGACGCCAAACGAAACGAAGGTGCAGAAGAAAGTAAGGGCTGGAAGGCCGGCTCCCGGGCCGCTTGCAGGTCCCCGTGCCTCCCTGGGGGTCCTGAGCCACTCAGAGGCAGCACCGCCCTGGGGAAGCCTGTCTTTGCTCACACAACAGAGAAAAGGCCAGGCCCAAGAGGAAAGATTCAGAGCCGGGGAGGGAGACTCTCTAAAGGAGGGTGTGTGTTCACCTTTAAATAGCCTATTTATCTTAAAACAGAACATTTATCTTGAGCCGGCGCGGAGGCGCACGCTTGTCATCCCAGTACTTGGGAGGCTGAGACAGGAGGATCTGGATTCATGGCCAGCCTCAGCTACTTAGTGAGGCCCTCCGCAACTTAGTGAGACCCTGTTTCAAAATAAAGAATACAATAGGGCTGAGGGTGTAGCTCGGAGGTAGAATCTGAGTTCAATCCCCAGTACTGGGGGAAAAAAAAAAAGAATACAGGAAGTAATGCTTAGTAAAATAGAAGAGACTCAGCCGGATGTCGTGGTGTGCAGCTGTAGTCCCAGTGCTTGGGAGGCTGAGATGGGAAGATTGCAGGTTCAAGAACAGCCTCGGCAATTTAGCAAGGCCTTTAGCAATTTAGAGAGGCACTGTTTCAAAGTAAAAATAAACTAGGGCTAGGGGTATAGCTCAGAAGAACAACATCCCCAGGGTTCAACCCCTAGTACCAAAACACAACACAACAAAACAGGAGATTGGAATCCAGAAGGAAAGAATGAGATGTACAAAAAAAAAAAAGGCAAAGAAATGTTGGTAAATACATGGGTAACTATAATGAAGAAAAGAAATTTTAGTAAATATATAAGTATTTATATCCCGTGTGTGTGTGTGTGTGAGAGAGAGAGAGAGAGATACTGGGGAACTGAACTCGGGCATTCTGAGCTGCATTTTTTTTTTTTTTTTTTTTTTTTTTTTTTTTTTTTTTTTTTTTT
>PVLC010001193.1:49726-98540 GCA_004027655.1 Graphiurus murinus | reverse complement strand
TGCTGGGAATACAAGCATGCGCCACCATGCCCGGCGTGAGCTGCACTTTTTAATTTTTGTTTTGAAACAGGGTCTTGCTAAGATGCTGAGGCTGGCCTCAAATCTGAGATCCTCCCGTCTCAGCCTCCCAAGTACAAGGATTACAGGTGTGTGGTGCCACGTCCAGCTCCCTTTGCTTTTTATTTGGAAACAGGATCATGCTAAAATGCTAAGGGAATGTCCCCAAACGTTCTCAAACCAGCAATCCTCCGGTCTCAGCCTCCCAAGTGCTGGGAATTACAGGCCTGCACCACCGCACCTGGCTGAATTGTAATTTCGATGGAGAAACTGACCAACACATTCCAGATAGAGTTCTGAGGGATCCCACAGTAAGGCGCTGCGCAAACCTGGGGCTCAGGACCCCCCCCCCAGAACTCCCCGGGTGATTCCAGGAAAACGGATGCCCTTGCTGCTTGGTTGCTGAAAGGCCCACCAAGTTGCCAAGGCTGATCTCAAACTGGCGATCCTCCTGTCTCAGCCTCCCAAGTACTGGGATTATAGGCCTGCACCGTCACACCCAGCTCACATTTGACATTCTAATTTAAGAAGTCCACAACCGAGGCCGGGCATCGGCCACAGGCCTGTCTGCTCCGCCGTGGCATCACCTGTGCTCCTGCTCTGATCCGGAGGGGCCGCCTGTAAAAGAGCCAGCCGGCCGCGCTGGGATGAGCCTTCAGACGCACTCATTTAACGCAATTATACCTTAATGCTGTTTTTAGTTTTAAGGCCTGGAAATTGTCCACGGAGCTTAATTGCTGGGTCTCTCTGGCTCTTTCTTTTCCCTTTTATAGTGCAACAAACTTGCGCCCCGGGAAGGCGCTTCTGCCCAGGATCTCAGGGTTCCATTAGCTGCTTTAGGGGGTCCCTTCAAACGCCGGAGAGAGGTGTTAATTAAGGAGGCAAGGGTCACTGCAAACCCTTTTCTAGAACTCACAAGAATCAGCGGCCTGTGGGAAACTCAGCCTCAGTGTGGAAAGGACCAGGGGTAGAAAATATCCAACAACTCTCCCTTATAAAACCCTTGCTCCAGCCGGGCGTGGTGGCATGCCTGTCATCCCAGTACTTGGGAGGCTGAGACAGGAGGATCGCAGGTTCATGTCAGCAACTTAGCGAGGCCCTTAGCAAGTCAGTGAGACCCTGTTTCCAAGTAAAAAAAGTAAAAGAGGGCCGGGAGCGCGACAAAGTGCAAGGGACAAACCAGCTGCAGTTGAAAAGCATCTCGGAACAGAGCGGCGCGAGGTTACGAAACAGGCTTGGAAAGTCGGCCCTTCCTCGAGGGCGGCACAGAGCCGGCTCTTTCCTCGGTCCTGCTGTCCGTGAGCAGCGTTTCTGCCATTTTGCTCTGAGGGATGACGACTGCCTGCCACCGTCCTGTGAGTGCAGGAGGAGGTCAGGTCCGGCCTGCTCAGGGTTCCGAGCTCACCATTACCTCCGCTGGGGCCTTAGTATCCAGCAGGCAGCCCCCATTTTCCTTCAACTCAGGGAGCCAGTTAGGGGTGCCTCGGGGGGCGCCCCTCTCTGGGCTTGGTGCTGCTTCCCTCTCCAGTGTACCAAAGGCAGTATGAGGGCGTTTCCCTGCTCCTCCTCCTCCTTGTTTCTTCTTTTGGTACTGGGGATTGCACTCAGGGGCACTCTACCTCCAAGCTACACCCCCCAGCCCTTTTTATTATTTTGTTTAGAAACAAGGTTTTTCTAGGTTGCTAAAAAGTCTAAGTTGCTGAGGCTGTCCTCAAACCTGCGATCCTCCTGTCTCAGCCTCCCAAGGACTGGGATTACAAGTGTGCACCACCACGCCCAGCTCTTTTTTATTTTGAAACCCGGTCTCATTAAGTTGCAGAGGCTGTCCTCAAACCTGCAATCCTCCTGTCTCAGCCTCCCAAGCACAGGGGTGACACATGCCGGGCGGCATTTCCCCTCTTCACTGTCAGGAGTCCCCTCTGGTTTTCTTGGTTCCCAGCCAGTGTCTCTTGGCAGACTGTGCATGCGGCCTCGTGTTACACGCACAAACAGTTCCTTGGAGACCATTAGCCCTGTGAGAGTTCAAACAAATGGTCCTCTTTCCAACGGAGGCAATTACCCACCCAATTGAGGACGGTACCCTGGCAGGGGACGGGCGAGGACTGGCAGGGCTTGTTCAGGAGCTGGGAATGTCCCTGATTTCCTCACAGTGCAACCTACAATTTTCTGATGGTTTAAATGATACGTTTTCCATTAAGCTACAGCCTGACATCATGCGCTGGGGCCCAGAGCCTGCAAGGTGTGTACCAGGGCAAGGTTTTCTCAGGAATTCACAGGGTACAGCCTCCTCTTGAAAACGAAACAAAAACCAACATCATCAATCCAGTCACTCAGAAAAGCGAGAACATTAAAAAAAAAAGCCCAGGAGGTGGAGGTGTTTGGGGGAGCTTGAAGAGTTAAAAGGAGCTGCAGGTGGGCCTGCCACAAAAAACCACCTACCAAAAACCTAAATACAAGCCAGGTGTGGTGGAAACAGGAGGAGCACAGGTTCCTGGCCAGCCTCAGCTAATTAGTGAGGCCCTCCGCAACTTAGTGAGACCCTTTTTCAAAATAAAGAATAAAAAATAGGGCTGGGGGTGGAGCTTGGAGATAGATACCCCTGGGTTCAACCCCTAGCTTTACAAAAACAAACAAACAAAAAACCAAGCCAGGTATGGTGGCACACACCTGTAATCCCAGTACTTGGGAGGCTGCAATAGGAGGATCACAGGTTTGAGGACAGCATGCGGTAACTTAGTGAGAACCTCAGCAGTTTAGTGAAACCATTTTAAAAAATGTAAAAAAAAAAAAAGGGCTGGAGGTGTAGCTCAGAGGTAGAATGTCCCTGGTTTCAAACCCTAGTACCACAAAACAACAACAAAACCAAAAAACAAAGCCCCACCTAAATATAAATTTTCCATTGGTTTCGTAAAAGAAAGATAAATTAAGCCAGGCATGGTGGCGCACGCTTGTAATTCTAGTACTTGGGAGGCTGAGAGAGGAGGATCGCAGGTTCAAAGCCAGCAATTTAGTGAGGCTCTCAGCAACCTGGTGAGACCCTGCTTCCAAATAAGAAATAAAAGTGGTCTGAGAATATAGCTCAGAGGTAGAATGCTTCTGGGTCCAATTCCCAGTATCACTAAATAAATAAATATTAGACTACACTTAAATACACAGAAAACAGACTTCATGCTATTCTGTAATAAAACAAACTTTTGATAGGAATGCTAGTGAATTCTAGAATGTTTCTGTCTTGGTTGAAACCGGTCTTCAGGGACACTGAAATTGCACATGAGAATTTCTTGGCACCAAAGAAGGTGTTTTCAATCAAAGAATAGGTTAGCCGGGCATGGTGGTGCACGCTTGTAATCCCAGCATTCGGGAGGCCGAGACCAGAAGATCCAGGTTCGCGGCCAGCCTCAGCTACCTAGTGAGGCATTCCACAACTTAGTGAGACTCGGTTTCAAAATAAAGAATAAAAAATAGGGCTGGGGGTGTAGCTCGGAGGTGGAATGCCCCTGAGTTCAATCCCCAGTACCGCCAAAAAAAAAAAAAGAATAGGTTATACTTTATAAATAAAATGCATATAATACTCAAATGAATTACATGTATATGCACTTGCATATGCATGTCTACAAATAAACAGACGCGCAGACAGTGCACATACACGTATGCAGTCGTATCTATTCTTTCCTGCAGTGATTCTTCCAGCAGAGCTTTGTAGGGGCTTTGACTCGAACCCAGCCTCTTGACCAGCCAGTTTAGGAATACCTACAACAAAACGGGCTGGTGCCGGGTAGCACGAGCACTGCATTTGTGTGCTAGGCTCTCTGCGCTGGCGTTTCCAAGTTCTCAACCGGGTGGAGCTATCGTTGCTCGCAAGAATAGAGGCCGCTGCCTCTGCTCAGTGACCGCCCCCCGGGGTCTGTGCGTGTGGTGGGGTCCGCTGCTCGGGGCTCCCTGGGAAGGGGCCGCTCTGCACATTCAGAGCATTCCAATCACGAGTCCACCGATTACGCCTCACAAATCAATACAGACAACTCTTCAAACTCGATTCTTGAGTACAAGTTTGCAGCTAATTCCTGCAAGAATTCCATTATTAACTGAAGTGCAATTTGGAATCTTTGATTGAAACGCCTGTCTGCTACAATTCCCGGCTCTCTTCTTCAACCGAGTTACTGTTTGCTGGAAAATGCATTAACCTTAAGCTAAAGAAAGTTATATTTACATACTTGTATATGTACAAGAATACACGTTCGGCAGAAAAATAGCGTAGCATAATAGCTACCTCTTCTATTAATAGAGAATAAAATGAAAATACCAGATCCAGGTGCAGTGGCGCGTGTCTGTAACCCCAATATTTGGGAGACTGAGACAGGAGGATTGCAGGTTCCAGGCCAGCCTCAGCAACTTAGTGAGACCCCATTTCAAAATAAAAGGAAGCTGGGCATCATGGCGCATGTCTGTAATCCCAGTACTTGAGAGATAGGAAGGTCATAGTTTCAAAACCAGCCTCAGGAACTTAGACTCTCTGCAGTGTAGAAAGATCCTGTTTCAAAACAACAACAAAAAAATAAAATAAAAAGGGCCGGAGAAAGCCGGGCGTGGTGGCGCACGCTTGTAATCCCAGCATTTGGGAGGCTGAGACTGGAGGATCCGGGTTCGAGGCTAGCCTCAGCTACCTAGTGAGGCCCTCTGCAACTTAGTGAGACCTGGTTTCAAAATAAAGAATAAAAAATAGGGCTGGGGGTATAGCTCGGAGGTAGAATGCCCCTGAGTTCAATCCCCAGTACCGAAAAAAATAAAAAAATAAAAAAAAATAAAATAAAAAGGGCCGGAGATATAGCTTGGAGGTAGAATGCCTCTGGGTTCAATCCCCAGTTCAACACACACAAAATAAATAAAAAGAGCTAGGAGTGTAGTTTGGAGGTGGAATGACCCTGGGCTCAGTACCTAGTACTGAAAACAAACAAACAAAAAATACTAAATAAATGGCAGACTTAAGGGAAAATAAGCTGGTAGTTGTAGGATCTAACTTTGTCAATATATTTCTGTGGTACTAGGGATTGAACCCCATAACATTCGACCTTGAAGCTACCCAACCATCTTTTTTATTTTTTATTTTTATTTTTTACGGTACTGGAGATTGAACCCAGGGGCCTTCTACCTTCAAGCTACACCCCAGCCCTATTTTTTCTTTATTTTGAATCAGGTTCTCACTAAGTAGTGGAGGGCCTCACTAAGTGGCTGAGGCTGGCCATGCACCTGCGATCCTCCTGTCTCAGCCTCCCAAGTACTGGGATTACAAGTGTGTGCGACCATGCCTGGCTAATTTTTTTGTTTTGAAAAACGTTTTTCCTAGGTTGCTGAGTGTCTCACTAAATTGCTGAGGCTGGCCTCAAACCTGCTATTCTCCTGTCTCAGCCTCCCAAGTATGGGAATTACAGGCAGGTGCCACCATCTTGCTCCCCAGAGAGCAGGGCTATGGGACACTGTGACAAACGCCCACGTCAGGGCTCTGAGTCGAGGCCAGCATCCTGCCCCCCATTCAGGAACGGCTGCAGGACGTGTTGGGCACCCCTGCTCTTGCCTGCTGGGCTCTGTGCCCTGGTGTCTCCAAGTTCCTGATATGGTGGAGTGGCAGATTTTCTGCATTAGGGCGATTTATTTCTTTTGCTGAAATGAAGACGAAAAGAAAAAAGGTGTGTGGAATTAGGTCTCTGGCTCCTGGGGGGAGGAGGAGGACCCTGGAACGCCTGCTCCCTCTAACCTCAGATCCTAAGAATCCACCGGAAGAAGGTGTCTTGCTGAAGAAAGCCCACGGGGCGCTTTGTTCAGGAGCAAATCACCCTGAACCCTCCGCCTGTTTAATTTACCTCATTTAATGGAGCGCACTTTTTTTTAACCATGCCAAATGAACTGCCTCCGAGGCCGCTTATAATTCGATTTTCTCGAGCTTTGCTGCACAGCCTCTACTGCCTCTCTGGTCCTTCCACCCGTGCATTGAGAAGGTTACCGGCCACCTCGCTGCTCTGGCTTCCAGAACCCACAAGGCCCAGGATGCACCGGGAGAAGCCGCTTCGGAACTCCCGGCTATTAAAATAATTAACACCTCGTTCAGCCACAGAACTGGAGACACCTTTCAAGCAGAGCAATCATGGAACGGAGGCATCCAGATGTGTGGTGATTTCACCCTAACGACACGCCCACGAGGCTGCACCCGCCTGTGGGGTTTCCAGCCTCTTAAGTATGCAGCCATGCTAATGAGGACGCTACCTCCTATTTAGGTGGCGCCGTCCGTCCTGGCTCAGCAACCTGCGCCAGCATCTCAGCAGGCAATTAACAGTTGTAGGTAAAGAGGGACAACGCTGAACCCCAGAAACCTTTTCAGAAGGCAGCCAGGGCGGAGGCAAGCTTGAGGGGCGCTGGCTCCTCTCCCCCTGGAACAGGAGGTGGGAGGTGGAGACCACGTGCGGGTGTGCATTGCTGGGGATTGGACCCAGGGGCCTTCTGCCTCTGAGCTACACACCCAGCCCGGCTGTAATATTTTTATTTTAAAAAGGGTCTAAGTTAGCCGGGTGTGGTGGCGCATGCTTGTAATCCCAGCATTCGGGAGGCTGAGACCGGAGGTTCCGGGTTTGCGGCTAGCCTCAGCTACCTAGTGAGGCACTCTGCAACTTAGACTCGGTTTCAAAATAAAGAATAAAAAATAGGGCTGGGAGTATAGCTCGGAGGTAGAATGCTCCTAGGTTCAACCCCCAGTATTGCAAAAAAAAGAAAAAAAGGGTCTAAGTTGCTGAGGCTGGCTGAGAACCCACAATCTTTCTGTCTCAGTCTCCCAAGTACTGGGATTACGGGCGTGTACCACCACACCTGGCCTGTAAATTGATTCTGAGAAGGTGCTTTCTAACAAGGGCACAGAATTCTTTCTTGATAACGGTGTTCTTTGCAAGACAAGCAGAGCAGATGGGCCAGCTAGGGAATAACACTACTAAATATGTGCGTTAAGAGTAAAGTCCGCGATCAGGCTGATTTAGACACAGGTCATTTAATGGGGGGTAGCCTGCTGGTGTCGCCCATGAACCCAGTGTAAAGAACCTCATCCCACAGCCCAGAGTTTAAGACTGAGGACAGAAATCACCAGCTTCTTCAAAGACCTCCCCATCTCTACTTTTTCATTTAATAAATTCCTAGCCATTCAGGTGAGAACACCTCCATTGTCATATTATCATCAGATTTAATGGAATGAGGCTGGCCTTGAACCTGGGATCCTCCTGTCTCAGCCTCCTGAGGACTGGGATTCCAGGAGCCCGCCACCACGCCGGGCTCCACACTGGAGTTGGAGACTATTAAAATCCTATCTCAGCGGTAGCTAATGTTTCTTTGGAGACAGAAAGGAGAAGAGATAAAATTAGACGTCCTCACTCTGGAACTAAGTCACAACGGCCGATGACGCAGGACGGAGGGGAACCAGGGCCCATGCCTTGTGCCACATTCAGGAGTCCCGCCGACTGACCTCCACCCTGGGGCCGGGAACGACAACCGAGCACCAGGGATGCAGAGGGCCGGATGTCAGTGGACAGAAAGGACGCACTCGGCCCCACACGTCACCAAGAGCGTCGCCTCAAACCACTTCTTATTTTAGCAATTTAGACGTTCCCACCCCAGGCCTCCGAGGGGAGAGGCAGAAATAAGTGGAGCACTCGGACACGAGGCAACCCACATAAAAAGTGTTCTGAGGTGCTTTAAAGACATGCTTAACCGGAACACTGGCAGAGCGGCGCCACGCGCGATTCAACCCTGTCCTGGAGCCGGGCTTTCCTGCAGAGATGCACAGAGGCAGGGGCGGGAGTGCGGACAGTCGGCCATGAGGAGGGACGCTTATCTTGGCCTCAACCAGGCCAGGGCAAGGAGGGAGGGAGGGAGGGAGGGAGGGAGGGAGGCCCGGCCTTGGTGCCCTGGGCCCACTAGCAGGGGACCCACCACACATGGAACACGCGTCTGGAGTTCAACTAGTTCTGTGCAAAAGCAAGCAGGAGCTCAAGGAGCTGGTACAACTCCACCCCCACCCCCCAAGGGGGCCTTCAGCTTCTCAGCCTTCCTATCAGAGGGCCTATCCGAGGTGGCCATCCTGCAAGCTCTGCGGGGTCACCGGGGTCCAGCTCAGGGGGGAGAGCGCGTGTCAGGCATGCCCCAGGGGCTTCCCTTCCGTGTCGCTCCTGGCACAGGAACGACGTTACAGCGTCAGGAGACAGCTGGCCGGTGTGTGCGGGGCAGGCATGGGGCCTGTTGGAGGTTGCAGGAGGAGAACTGACATTTGGAACTTCTTATTTCTCTTATCCCCACCCTCCTTTACCAACGTCCCTGGTCCTGAGTGCAGGAGAACCAAGCCATCCACAGCCTGCCCACACCCCAGCTCCCAGCCCCCTGCCTCCCCTCTCTCTTTGTGGACTGCGTATCTGACTGTTGTGCCTGCACTCAACACGGACACACCTTTGTCTCGTCCTTAAACCCTAAACAACATGGCATACCTGCTCACCACGTGTTGGTTAGCTCGTGTTACGTGGAGCCGAGGGAGGGCGTGCAGGAAGACGTGGGCAACTTGTACACAAACACCTCCCCGCTTTGTATACGGGACCGGGGCACCCAGGCAGTCTGGTTTCCATGGGGGGTGAGGGGTGTCCTGGAACCAATCCCCACAGACACCAGGGGACACCTATGCGTTGGCTTTCTGTAGAAATAAGCAGCTTGGTGACTTCAGTGAATCAAGACGGAGGCTGTTCTGACCGGGTCCTCACAGGCAGGTGGTGCGGCGGGACTCGGGATAAGACTTCGCGCCCTCTGCCACCGCTGCTGTCTGGGAGGGCCTATACGGAGGGGTGTATCAATGACAGCCCCATCTGCTGGGACGGGAAGAAGCACGCACGCCTGTAACACGCACGCCTGTAACACGCACACAAGGTGCAGGTGCACACATTCGTGTGCAAACAGGTGTGAGTGCATGCACACACGTGGAGACGCAGGCCCAGGGTCCACCAGCGATGGCCACGCGAGCCTCTCGACAACCTGTGATGCGCCTTGCTGACGGTGCGCTGAGGGGCACAGGGCTCACCTGAGACCGAGTCGTCACGGCCATATGGCAGCAGAACCAGCCTCAACCACAGGCAGAACGTGTACCCCAGTCCCTCTGCCGCCATGCGGGACCCGGGGTTTCCGGTCCTGAGGGAGACAGGGGGCGGCACCCAAGGGACACATGGACACTGAGAGCCCCTCTCTCTGGCTCATCTCTGGTTTCCAGAGACCCAGCAAGAGCTAATCAAGCTCTCCTCTCCAAGGGAGAGAGGTTTTCCAAATGGAACAAAGCAATTTCTTTGCCAAGAAAGCTTTTATGTTCACCTTCAAAATAGCACGCCTGCTTTGCAGCAGAGAGACTTTCAGGGGGACGCCTTCTTTGAAAGCGACAAAGTAAATACAGAGAGAAAGCGCTGGCCGCTCCAATTTCCCTCCGGGAGGGCTGGAGTGCTGGGACGTGCCGGAGCCCGGTCCTGGGACCACAAGGTCCCTCCCTGCTGCAGATTCGGCGAGAGGGCACTGCAGACTCGCTCTGCTGTGTGGCGGATGTGAGCCCAGGTGTGTCTGCAGCATCCCCCGGCTTTGGAAAGGAAGCCCAAGATGCGGGAGGGAAAACTGTCATCATTGCCTCCTCGATTCTGTGGGCTCCTGTCAGTTAGCCTTCCCCATGACCTTTCAACAAAACCCCTCTTCTACCCTCTCACCCTTCTGCTTGAAAACGCCAAAGACCGCTCTTAAAATCCTCAGGTGAGCAGGGCGCCGTGGCGCACACCTGCAATCCCAGTACTTGGAAGGCAGAGACAGGGAGATCCTGGGTCCAAGGCCAGCCTGGGCAATGCAGTGAGACCCTGCTTCAGAGTAATAAATAAAATAGGGCTGGGTGTGCGAGAGAGAGGTAGAATCGATCCCTGGTGAGACACACCCACACACACCCTAATGTGATCCGATAGAATAAATTATGAAAAAAAAAATCCTGTTTGCCTGGACATAATTTACCAGGAAGCTGTCCAGTCTCCTAGAAGGACTCCAGGGAAGACATCTAGGGCTGGCGCAGCCTACGCGGGCTCTCCAGAAACTGTGTGTGTGTGCAAATGTATACCTGTATGTATACATATACACCCAGAGAGAGATTCAACCCAAGCTCCTGACTCATGCCATGTGTGTGCAAATGTATACCTGTATGTATACATATACACCCAGAGAGAGATTCAACCCAAGCTCCTGACTCATGCCACATGTGTGCAAATGTATACCTGTATGTATACACATACATCAGAGAGAGATTCAGTCTGAGCTCCTGACTCATGCCATTGTGGGGGCTGAGAACCCCCGATCTGCAGTCTGAGCTGAACCCCAGAGAGCTGGGGGAGGCGGGCAGCGCCAGGGTTCCAGAGCCAGAGCCCAGGTGCTTCCGCTTCTAGCTGGTGTCTGAAGGTCTGAGGACCAAGAACACCCAGGACAAAGACCGCGGTCCCAGCTCAAGGTCAGGCGGAGAGAGTGAACGCTCCCTTCTCTTCTGCTCCGTTCCGGCCCTGGGTGTTGGTGATACCCACCCAGCTTCGCTCAGTCTGAGTCAATGGTAATCTCTTCTGGAACCCTCTTCACAAACCAACCCACCATTAATGTCTACCTCCGCATCCCCTAGCCTGCTCAGGTTGACATGTAAGTTAACTCCTCCAAGCTGCACAGGGAGAAGTGCCAGCCGGGGAGAGGGGTCCTGAGGATGCTGCCAGGGCTCTCCCCGACCTTGCACCCCGGCCCTGCACGGGGGGCTCTGGTCAGAGCGCTGCTCAGCCACCAGCCGCTATCTGCGAGTCCAGAGAGCCGGGCGTCCCACAAGGTCACTTGCCGACGGCTGACTCAAGGGCCAGGAACAAAGGGCTGGTCACTGCACCTTGAATGGGGACAAATGCCAAGGCACAGATTACCTCTAGTGTCCCCTGCAGCACTGGGACAGGGCCAGCCTCCACGGACCACACGGAGACCCTACGGCCTTTTGCTTGGCTTTGTCCCGTTCTGTCCCTAACGTGTTTTGCTGGGGGTCCTGTCCCCAACATTCCACTGGCCCCCAAAACCTTCTTGCAGGGCTGCTCCCTAGACAGATCTCAACAGCCATAGGCCATGAGAAACAGGGCTCCCCCAAGGAGAGGGGACACGATGACCCCTCCACACTCTTCCTATTTTTTTTTTAATGCTTTGAGGTCGCCCTTTAGCAATAGTGAGAATTATACTGTAGAATTTAGAATTCTCCACGCAGCTGGAGGGAAAACAGTCCTTCCTGAACGTGACAGCAGCTTTGCTTACTAGTGTATTTAATCATATCCACGCGCAAAGACCCATGTATTACTGCCGCCTGACGCTGGCGGGCAGCCGCGGCGGTCATGGCCGTTGATTTTCTCAACAGTGATTAATATTATTTGCATAAATTTGGAGAGGCCCTTATTACCAAAGAAACAAAGTATCCACCTAGGCGGTGCATGAAAATCAGCATAATGTTAGCCGAAAGAGGAAATTAAAAAGGGAAATGCCACCAGAAATCTCAGCTTATCAATCTTCATTCTTCCCCTTTCGCACTGTTTCACTGCTGCTTATATCACATTTGCATAATTAAATTGCTGGGAACGGGCCTTCTAATTTGGATGGAAAGTATATATTATTTCAACCGCATAAAAATTATTTGATGTTTGAGTTTTTAAATGCTCACTCCTCAAATTAGTAAAGACAGAAAAATAGTTTTGTTTTTGTTCTATTTTTTTTTTTTCCCTAACCTATTTGACCATGAAACACTTGGGTATTGTGAGAAGATTCTGAGTCCAAAATTAAGGCCAAAGGAATGCAAACCCAGGCCTCTGAGACAGGAGTGTGTGCGCTGAGGGCTGATGCTCAGGCCGGCCTACCCGTGGGCCCACGGTCTTATTTTGGCTTTGCTGGCAGGTGCTGGGTGAACTTGGGTAGGGCTCATTTCTCCATTCATTCATTCATTCATTCAAGAAATACTTATATGTCTACTCTTGACCAAAAAGAGATTGACTAGATCAGCATGGTCTAACAGTGGTTACTAACCCTCTGTGGCTATTTGCATTTAAGTCTAAACTGATTAGGATTAAATAAAATTAAGAGCTAGTTCATCAGCACAAGACGCATTTGGGGTGTCCAGCGGCCAGTGTACTGGCTATTACACATCCCTGCTGGCCGAGGATCTGCTTTCCCTTCCCGCAGCTCACTTCCCCTTTCCCCAAGGCACTGTTGTGCCATTCATCACTCTTGAAGGAGGCCTCAGTCCCCTTGCATGGTGGAAAGTAGCTAGGGAAGCCTGTTTTCCAAGAAACTACTTGTGCTAATGGTAAAGACACCACCTTTCTAAGAGTGTCTGTCTAGTGACAAGAGATTGTTCCTCAAAGTGGTCAAAGTCTAGGAAGGGATGGCGACTCTCAGGAAGGACCCGACAGGAAGAGGAACTCTGAGGGACAAAGGCATTCCTGGTTATCTTCAATCACCCCAGAAATGTTAGCTGCTGGTCTACCTACAGCTAAGACTGCACTTGGGAAGAGAGAGATCGATCCCTGGGTTGAATCTCAACCTTCAAACCCAAGAATGTCCTTGGCTTAGCAAAAGCCCCACAGAATTAACTCCTGCCAACAGACCAATTATTCTGTCGTTCTTTGCCCACCTTGAAGACTCGGTGATTGTTTGAGTTCTCCTCCTACGGATGCATTCTTAATAGAGATCTTGAGGTAGAAAGTCTGCAGGGCAGGATTCATAATCACCCTTCACTGTAAGAGAGCTGTCAAGACTGTTGTTTGGAAAAATATTTTAGAAGGTTTCAAATCAAGCTGCATAATCAGCACTCGTGTTTTATGCAAATCAGAAGATATATTCTTACTTGGCATCATAAGAACTAATCATCCCAGCACGGCTGCTCAGAGGAAGCATCTGCCACCCCAAACTTACAACAGTAATTCACAGTCCAGGGAACGGTGCGCTGCTGCAGATTAGACTTGTTATAAATTCATAATGATTTCATATGAAAACATTACATTTTAATAGTTTCAAGAAATGACAGGGTAGGGCTGGTATAAATGTTTAACTAGCATTGTCTCATATTTCACACTTTGTTTATTTCATTACTGGGTATGCCGGAATGAAACAGCTAGCTTTAAAAATGTCATCAAACTCCAAACAGGAAACTCGGGAACAAATCCTCTCTGCCGACCGGTGTTCTAGCCCCCGAGGATGGCCCACAGCCCTGTGCAGACAGACACCTGGCTGTTTCGCTCAGCTGGCTCAGCACACCTTTTTCCTTGCAGGTGACTTACGTGGCTTGTCATTCTGACCTTAGCGGGATGAGAAGTAGGTCGTGGCCTGTATGATTAGGTTTGTTCTTATACCTAAGGCCACCGTGGACCAGCCTGTCCTCCCCCCCTGTGCTCTCTGGCTCTTGTGACTATTTTTCTATAAAGGAAAGAGGATCATTCAAACACACACACACACATCAGGTCTTGTTAGTAGGGGATTTGAGACGTGACAGTCATCGGGGTATTTCAAACACAGAGCTGAGACCCGGAGCTGCCTGCCGGGAATGCATTCGATTTGTCATTTCCAAATGTGTGTCATCCCTGTGCCCTGTCCCTTGATAGTCTCTCTGCCCGAAACTCCTCAGGGATCCTGGTGGTCCTTTTCTGATACAACCACGCACAGAGGTCCGAGGACGTGGCAGCGTACCAGATTACAGAACCAACAGCTCTATCCTTACTACTAAGGACATGATAACCTGACTCAAAGCTGCACGCCCTTACAATCCAGTACAAACAGTAGTGGCGGGTCTGAGATCGAGTCTGGCTCCTTTCTTTGGGATTTTTACAGTCACTTCTGCAATGCTCCAGTTGTTTTCCCTAAACGGCACAACTGCCTATGCGATCAGAAAATAAAAACAATTCTGGAGCCCGGTGTGGTGGCGCAAGCTTGTCATCCCAGTACTTGGGAGGCTGAGACAGAAGAATCACAGGTTCGTGGCCAGCCTCGGCTACTTAGTGAGGTTCTCCACAACGTAGTGAGACCCCGTTTCAAAATAAAGAATCAAAAAAATAGAGCTGGGGGTGTAGCTCAGAGGTAGAATGCCCCTAGGTTCAATCCCCAGTCCAAAAGAAAAATTCTGTTAAGAAAAGCTTTCCTCTGGCCTGGGAGGTCTGCGAGGCAGACAGGACCGGGGTGGCAGGTCCTGGGTTGGAGGCCAGACAGAGGGAGGTGAGGGGGTGCTGCAGCATGCAAGACGGGGGGCGGGGACGGGGGTGAAGGGAAGGGAGGCCTAACAGTCGGGCAGCAGCTGGATTTGCCTCTCCCACCCTCGGGGAAACAGGACTCCGAGGACGGATGAAGTTTGGGGTCGGGGTCAGGTTCCGACGGGAGGGACCTAGGAAAGGCCCCGTCCCTTGGAGGATGCAGGAGAGAAGAGGGAGGTGTGTGTGTTGGGGGGCCTGGAGCGCGGGGGAGGAGTCCAACCTGGTTCTTAGAAGCAGAGGACTCGGCCTTCGGGAATACAGAGTCAGCAGGTGAGGGGGAGGCTGGCAGGCTTGGGCATCTCTTAAAAGATTTTAAACAGAAATCTGTAAACTTAGATGTGCTTGAGGGGAAACTCTACTCTAATGAGATAAAACCCAGGAAGAAGTATGCAAAATTAGCCAAAGCACCATTTTTTTTTTTTTTTTTTTTTTTTTTTTCTGGCCTTGCTATTGAAAGTGCTCTCAGACACAAACTCCTTTGCTGGGGTGAGGCCCGACGTGCTCCGTTCCCCACAGTGGCGGGCAACCTCACTCTGAAGGTACGGACTCCATAAAATGGCCAAGCAGCTCTGCTGGATGCTTGAGAAAACATCGTTACTCGGGGACGATTTTATATTACGACATTACTGTAAGTTTTCATATCCTAATGCAATTACCTGGGAGTTTTTTTTTTTTTTTAAGTGACATTTTATTTGGTGGTGAATTACATAAGCACTTATTACATTTTTTCACCAGAACATCTTTCAAAGCAGCATTTTATTGGGTGGTAGGTTATATAATTGCTTATTATTACATATACTTTTGTGTGAGTTTGGGATATTCATAATAATAAAAAGCAGCTTCTTGCTGAAATTTTGATATGATGGGTTTGCATTAAATGCAGGTTTCTGCCATAAAATCTTTAAAGACTCTAATGCTTTGGTGGTGTTTCCAGGAAGGTTGGCTATTTTTGTATTTATGTCATTAATAAAGAGTTTCAGCATGCTTGTAAAACACAATAATCGAACAAGCCTACGCTTGGTGTTTTGCTGCGTGTAGGATCATGGGAGTTACTGTGTTCTGAGAGGAGTCCTACGCAGCCAGGCAAAGATGAATCTGTACCGAGAAGAGTCTTGCTGATAAGCGTATCTTACTACATTCCAGTTTCTCGGGGGCACCATCAGTGGGATGCCTCGCTTAACCAGAATCGCCCAACTTCAGCCGCATCAGACAGCGGCACACTCACTGTCACAAAGCAGCCAAGCCTGGCCAGTGCACCTCAGGGGTGACGGTCTGGAGGCAGACCTGTGGTTTAATGGACGTGAAAACGGCGACCCAGCAGAGTAGCGCTGGCTGCAGACTACAGAAAGCTCTGAAGTACAATTTAAAAACATGTTTTTCAAGAAAAGGTAATCTTAACAGAGAAGGTAGAATTCCAATTTGTGACTGAATTAAAAGGTATCGATAAAGCAGAGATCAATGAACAACATTTGAACTATCAACATGTCTCTGAGGATCGACCACTGGAGGATTTTGCCAGTTCTTCACTAGTTGGGACAAAGAGGATGCAACATACACTATTTATGATGGTTAAAAACGCTAGGTGGGAATATCTGGGTTCCAATCCTGTCTCTTACTCGCCCAGCCTCTGGTGCCCCACCGTCCTCGGCTGTGAAGTGTGGGTCACGTCCCCTCCCCTCCCGGGGTTGCTCCAATCCTATGCAAGCCGACTCAGACACCTCGCCCAGCGCACGCTGGCTTTGACACCACGCTAAGGATTCACAGGACAACTCTGAAGAAAACCGTCTCTAGTCTAGAGTGGCACCGGTGAGCCGCTGGTGACGACAGCTGGGGCCTCCTGGGAGAAGCACTCAGAGGCCGAGAACGCTCCCACCTGGCGACAGCTCAGAGGGGCCTCAGGGGACCCCGGCACCCGGCGAGCAGGCCCTCTCCAGCCACGCTGCCCCCGGTCAGCTTCCGTGCAGTGACACGGTCCCCAGCGTCCTCCGCTGCAGCCCCAGTGTGCGGCCGGGCCGGGCTCCAGCCTTTTGAGCAGTAATGTGGGCCGAGAGCCTGTGCAGGGTCTCACGGTGGTCTCTCTCCGCCATGCCGCCCACCCCCACGACGTCCCAGCACCTGTGGATAGACACCACCAGAGGCTCCGGCGCTCGGCAGCCACGTAATTAAGCCTAACAAGATGGGAGGTGCTCCTGGAGGGAGGGGCACAAGAGATGCCCACGGTAATTGGCGACGGACCTCCGCTTCCCCAGGGGCTGGGATTACGTGCCAGCAGCAGGGCCGGGCCGGGGAAGGGTCGAGACCTCGAGGGAGGCCAGCCGGGATCACCTGCCTCATGCATAAGTCATAAGCGGCTCTGCTGAGTCCCGCTCTCCCGAGCCAGCCGCAGCAGGGCCTGTCCCCGGCTCGGGGAAGCAGGCGGCAGAGGCCACCTCTGGGCCTCGAGGCTGCCGCTGGCCCACATCTCGCCAGGGCCCCGACCAAGGCTGACGTCAGGGGTCCGGTTCTTGCAGAGGCACGCAGGAAAAACCTGCGCGCACGCCGAGTACGTGTTCCGGCTCACCTGCAGCAGACGGTGTAGACCGCCGACGGGAAGGCGCGTGGTCACACAGAAACTCGCCTCTACAGAGGAAGCGAGGAGGGTGGACGTACGGGGGTCTTGGTAAGGATGGACGCCCGGGTCTTGCCCTTTTGTGAAGGTGACTGCCATTTCCAAGGCTAGATCGGCGTGCAGGTTCACGTGTACACACGTGTGCTCGCCTCCTGTTAATGGTTCCTTCCGTGCAGAACCCCGGGATAAACACTTGGCCTCACTGTCTCCTCCTGCGCGTAGCCCTCACCTAGGGGCACCTGCAAGTAGATCAGGATCCAGCTTGGAGATGTTAAGAGCTGTGCTCGAGGACACACAGCAGGTTAGTGTCTTAAGTCAGTGGCTGGCGATTGCGGTGATCAGCTGTCTAGAGGGCTCACTGGATACTCCCTAACCCCGCCCATTTCCTGGCCTTTGCCCCTAAATTGATCCCTCTGCAAGGAGGTGGGGCTGGGCCTGTCCCCCGTCCTCCTCCGAGCCCGTCCCCAGCCCCGGGTCCTCCCGGAGCTTCTCACTACACCCGCTTCCTGCCCCAGTTCTGAATATTCTTCCCAGCAAAACAACACTGACTTCTAGAAATCTCTCAAGTTAGGCATCTATTATTGATACCCTTCCTTCCTTGTTTTCAGTGAGATCATGCATTTTTACTTATTATTATTTTGTACTTATTTTAATCACTGCAATAGAATTCTGGGAGGCAAGCAGTCAGCACCTGGTCTTTTCACCATCACGATTTACAATCTCATTTAGAAAGGTATGTTAGTGCATGTGCAGACATACACACACATCCCTGCACGTGGTGTGTGTGTGGCTGTGGGACTAGGGAGAAACTAGAATATTGGCCATGGTGATTTATGATTGAGGATGACATGAGTGTCTTCTTTTCAGTCATATATTCCCCAAGTTATCTACCATTCACATTTATCTACTGATGTTGCAATCCATTAAAAAACAAATTCACATACTCTAAAATCCAGTGTTTTAAAGTGCACAACTCAGTGGTTTTTAGCATATTCACAGAGTTGTGGAAGCGTCACCACGATCAACCTTAAAACACTTTTCATCAACCCCAAAAGAAACCCATACCACCCGTTATCAGCCACCCCCCGCCCCTCAGCCCCTGGCAGATCCCAAGCTTTCTGTCGTTTTACAGGTTCTATAGGTCACTAATCTGTCTATATGCTTTTTATTCTGGAAGTTTCCTATAAATTGAATCATGCCATACATGGTGTTTTATGTTTCACTTACTAATGCCTCCAAGGCCCATCTATGTTGTAGCATGTGTCACCACTTCATTCCTTTTTTACGGCCAAATAATAGTCTATTGAATGGATATTCCATAGTTTATCTATTCATCAGTTGGAAGACATTTGGGTTTTTTTTTGCAGTGCTATGGATTTGAACCCAGGTCCTTAAACATGCTAGACACACACTCTACCATTGAGCCACACCCGTTTCTACTTCTGGGGTCTTATGAACAATGTTTCTGTGAGCTTCATATCCAAATAATGTGTTATTTTGTAATTTCAAAAACTACTGCTAGTGTGTGTGGGAGGAGGGTACTGAGGATGAAACCCAGGGGCCCTTACACCCAGGCCATGCCCCCAGACCTTTATTTGGAAACGGGGTCTCGCTAAGTTGCTGAGAACCTCACTGAGTTGCTGAGGCTGGCTTCGAACCTGTGATCCTCCTATCTCAGCCTCCCAAGTACTGAGATTACAAGCATGTGCCACCATGCCCAGCCCCAAACTACTACTTTAAGAATTACGAAAAAATACTTTTTCAAAGAGAGTCTCCAAGTCCAACTGTTCCTATATTTAGACTGGTAGCCTACGGGCTTTACTTCATATACTCTTAAAACCTGTCCTATACCTGCATATACCCAAGCAGCAAACATTAAGAAGAAAGCAGCACTTCTTGCATTAACTGGCCAACAACTAGTAAATCCAATTTTCTCCTTAGCATGATGAGGGCCCACTGACATAGGTTGGCAACCTCTGCGGTATATATGACCATTAGATTTAAGAACAGCGAGCCTTCCTCTTAAGAATATCATCTTAGAATACAGTTCATTTTTATACCTGCAGCAATGGAAAACAATGCTTTGTGTACTAAATTGAAACCTGCCCTAGCTGTGAAAAAAAGAAAAAAAATAATAATCTATTTTGCTGGCCACTCAGAGTCCAACCCCTAGAAAGAGATTATTTCCATTACAGTTTCATCAGGGACCAGCAAAGAAAAGTAGATCATGTTTTTAACAGAGCCTGGAGAGGTAATGGCTTCCAGGTTGCTAGGTAACGCGGCAATGTTAAAGGCCCCAGTATCTGTGATCTCCAGAGACACTCTCAAATTTCATTAAAACCTGCTCATAACCATTACACAAAAGACCCATGTGGAGTTTATAAACAGGCTTAGGTTCTTGACATAGTAAGAAATTTTAAAAAATAACAATAACAAAACAAGTGGCATCAAAACTTTTGTGGTACTTAAAACCAAATAGTTTGGAGACCCAGTTAATGAAAGCTATCATGCTTCTAGAAGTATTTCAAAGAAAGAAAACCAGTGCTATCAGTTTAAAGTAAATAAAAGCACTTAGTATGCTGAAAAAATTATATTGTATGGGATACTTTGAGACTTTCTTTGAAGAGCAGATAAATATGTTTTGTGTATGAATCAGAAAGAGAGGCAAGGACAATTTGAAATGAGAGCCCGATCATTATTGCTTCAAGAAGGGTCACGAGGAACAGCCTGCTTTTAACCGAAATAGGAAATCAGGATGCCATGGGAAATAATTCTCAGGAGACTTTCCAAACATTCCCTCTAGCAATGGCATTAGAAAAAGCTAATCCCCCAAACAGAGTCACGACAGCCCTCAACAGCGACCTCACATGCACCGCTGGGAAGCTGGCCCAGGATGCCCAGATGCCTGGCTCAACGGCCGGAGATGCTGGTGAGATCTGATCTCAAAGCAGCAGGCGTGCAGGTGTGGATCTCACTCATCTCAGAAACAGCGGGAGACCGTGTGGGAGGCCCAGCCTTACTCGTTAACCCTATGAGCTAAAAATATCTCATCAAGATAGATGCCTACCAATGTAGATCAGAAGGGGCATTTCGTGTGATGCAGAGTATCTAAGGGAGCCTTGGATAGGAACGATGCCAACATCCAGCATTATATGTCCGCTATGCTGCACAGGCAAGTTACGCTGCGGCAGAAGTCCTGGTTACCGAAGTATTTCTTTCCAGTCCCCCAAGCATGTTCACCGACTCAACCAGCACATCCTTGGAGCATGAAGAAGTTCACTGATTAATCGACGGGTGATGGGCTCTCACATCCCCACACACAAATGTGAAAAACAAAGTCCCACCTTGCCAAAAAAACCAAAAATGTGGGATTTCATGGAATCAGAGGGAGAGTCACAGAGAAAACCTTCAATGTCTAAGAATCTAACAGAAAACAAGCCTGGATGATTAACAGCCCAAGAGAGAAAAAGCTGTCCAAAGGTGAAGACAGGGCAGGCCCGTCAAAGGGGACGACTAATTTGAAAAGCAATGGAAAATTGATGATCTTCAATAATTTCACACACACACACAAAAGACGAGATTCTTATGATGGTGCCAGGCAGATTCAATGTTACCATGTGCCGCCTTGCAATTTTAATCATGTGAAATTTTGACCCCTGCCTCCCCCAAGGAAAGTCTAGAATCACTGGTGCAACCCCAAGTGATGGAGCGAAAGGGTCTTCTCGCCAGGGGCTGCTGGGCGGAAACCCTCCGTGTGCGGCTGCCCTCAGCGGACCCCTGTGTGTGTGTGTGGGGGGGGGTGCAGGGAGCACAGCACCCAGGGTGGGATCACCTCTGTCCAACTGGAGTCAGGAGCCCCAGAGCTTGCAGGCTGAGGCCAGGCCCGCCTCCCCCACGGCCTCCCCGTGCTACCTGCTTGGAGCGGCAGGGGCCACCTCAGCCCAGCGAACGTCTGCTCACACCACCCTGGTGAGGAGTCGTGTTCCCTGTGTCAGCCCCGCCTGGTCCCGAGCATCCTTTCTCCTGACTCCTGGGTGGGATCTTTTTCTTGAATCACCCCCCCCCAACTGTGCTCCCAGGACAGTCACCAGCACAACCTGCATCCTCCCCCACTTCCTGGACGCTCCTTCCCACTCCTGCTGACCCCTCAAGAATCAGGCTCCTCAAGATTCGCTCCCCACACAGGCGACTCTGGCCCCCGACAGGCCCCTGGGCCTGAAGAAGTCACACTGGTTCCCAGGCTGCTCCCTGACCACTCCCCGTCCCTCTTCCCTCAATGCCCCCCACCTCCGTCTCTAACTGCAATGCCACTGGAGAAGACCATCGCCACTCTTTCCCTGCTGTGGTCAGCTGTGGGCCACCAGCATGTCCGGTTCCCAGCCCGCCGTCCTCATCTTCAACACCTCCCTTGTCACCGTGCTTGACCGAGTCAGCGGCCAGAGAGAGACCCTTACGGCACGACTGTCCCCGGCCTTCCGTCCAATGGGCGTGTCCTCCACACACACCAGGAGCTCAGGCCTGTGGTTTATCCCTGCATGTGACCACCAGCTGGCAACCCTCCAGAACCCACAATCTGAGTACCCACGTTCTGGGCACCCCACATTCTGGGCACCCCGCATTCCAGGCATCGCCTCGTGCTTTCCTCTACCCAGCCCTCTCTCACTTGGAATTCCAGACCTGCAGACGGATGCAGCTGCCCCCCCGACACTCCCAGCTGGGTATGTGTGGCAGCATCTCAAACCCAGCACCTTCAAAACCGGCCTCCCGACCGAGTTCTTCTCTCCTCCCCTCGTCAGCTCCCCCTGCAGTGCTAGCCAGCTCAGCGAGGCTCCGGCAAAGACCAGAACTAGCTCTGCCTCACGCCCTCTGTCTGTCCCATCTGCTTCCAAGATCTGGCCACCCAGGAACCACCTTTTGCCCCCGGCAAGGCCCAGCAGGACTGTGCCAGGGCAGCGCCGGTCTCCGGACATCCTCCCTGCCCCTCACCCCCTTCAAGCCTGCCCTCCACGCCACAGGCTCCCACCCCCCTCCGAATGAAGGGGGCTTTACAGAGCTCACCGACCTTCCCTCTCCCCCTCCCCGGTGCCTCTCTCTCCTCTTTCACATTCCCTCTTTGCCCCTCTGCACACGTCGTCTCTTTCCAGATCCCAGGACACCCCAGGTGCCCTGGCACCCGCCTGGCAGGCACTGGGACTGCAGGTCCTTGGCCCAGCACGCTGAGCCACTCCTGACGCCCCCTGGTGGTCCCCGGTGAAACTGCAGGCCATCCCTGCACAAGCCCTAACCGTTACCAATACCGCCCCCCATCATTCTTTCCTCCTGTGTTTTCCTTCTTAGTGTCTTTATTACCTAACCTGCAGCATGGTTTCGTTAATAAATGTGGCTAGCATCTCCCTGGCCCCGGTCAGCTCCGCGAGAGCGGGATTTTCGTCTGTTTCTCACTCACTGCGGGATCTCCAGCATTGGAACAACCTTCGCCACGGTAGAGGCGCCCAGTAGCTACAAGTCAGCAAAATGCTAGAGAAACGTCCCCGTAACAGCCTAAGGGACAAAATAAATTCACTTAAATAAGAGTTTCGTTTTTTAAGATCAAATCCCAACCGAACATTTTTTGTCACTACTTTTCCCAAAAGGCGGCCAGCTTAAATGAATCTACATTAAGTGGCTAATTTTCCCTGATCACTTATTCTGAGTCCAAACAGGAGTTCCCCCCAGTTCAATCCCTAGTACCGCAAGAAAAAAAAATACTACTACTAAGGGAGGAGTGAGTGAGAGATCATTTTGCCATTTCTATTAGAAATTTGGTCCCTTTGGAGTCTAAATTCTACAACTCAACCTGGTCCCTAGAACAGAGCGAGAGAATGGCTGTGGAATTTCTAGTTTCCTCGTTGGGGCTCTCTAAAGCACTGAAGACTCCGTGCACGAGGGAATGCTAGACCACGCCGATCTCCAGCCACAGAACAACCCGGGGGCCCTCTTGTAGAATGAGAAAGACCAGAGCCCTACGGGAGAATTCTGGAGGGAACCGCTGGGGGTCCCCGCAAGATCTTCCAAGCTACACCCCCAGCCTTTTTTTTTTTATTATTACTATTCTTTATTTTGAAACAGGGTCTCACCAAGTTGTAGAGTGCCTCACTAGCTAGCTGAGGCTGGCCTCGAACCTGGATCCTCCGATCTTAGCCTCCCAAATGCTGGAATTACAAGCGTGTCCCACCACGCCCAGCTAGGGATGGATGTTTGTAATACTTCTTTGCCACTGTCTCCAGAGTTGTGCTGCAGCATGCTCCTGCCACCATGCTGCTGCACCAGGCAGAGGGGTGGGAAGGTGGCCAGGGTCAGCAACGCCTGCTCGCTGGGACTGTCCTCCGTGGATTGCTCTCCTGCTTTTACAGAGCAGTCAGTAGTACACAACTCGCACGGCTATTTTAGGCACGGGTCTGTGGTGATTCAGGCGCTGTCAATATTGTCGGCGTTGGAGTAAGCTGGCTTTAATTAAGAGACAAGTAGCTCATCTGCAATCATTCCCCCGGGAAAGCTCCCATTGATATCAAGTTTAAGGGAGACGCAAACTTGGGAGACACTTGAAGGATTTCCCCCACGTCTTTAAAGCCAAGGCGCCACGCATGCAATTATAAAACCTCCCAACTTCCTGTAAATTACGACAGAATTAAATCGTTAGGGTCCCCCCCCCCCCCGCATTCTCTGAATGTTCTAAATACAGACCGAGCAGAGGAGGAGCACCCTGGAGGGAGGGACGCATCCCAACTCCATTAGCAGAAATTAAACACCCCAGTTCTCGCATTTGTTAGCGAAAATTATGGTCTTGGAAATCTCCTGTCACAAGGTTGGGACCTTAAATAGAAACGACGAGAATCCGGGGTGCTTTTCCACGATTCATCGATTCATCACGAGAGGCCTGCCACCCGACTCCCCAAGAGGCCGCTGTGCTAACCTCGGCTCACCAGCGGCCGACGCACCTATGGCCTTGTGGATCATGGGACCGCGCACCTTTCAGGGTCACCCTCTCTGAATCCATCCAGGCGCCCTCAGCCCTGGGGACAGCGGGGCACTCCACCATCGGGGGCTTCACAGAGACGATCCCCCTCGTTCAGGCTCAGAGCCCTCCTCCCTCCAGCTGTGCTCCTGGCAGGAGTGAGTCAATAACGACCGTGCTTTGAGGTAGGTCTTCCAGGAGGTCTCTCCCCTTAACTTCTCACAACCAAGAGGATGCCTTTTATCAGCCCCACCCACCCCTTAATCCAATTTCTGACACCGGGCAGCAAAGCCATGCTGGCCTCTGTTTCCCTGTGGAATCTGGTTCCTCCAGTGGAGTGGGCTGAGCCTGGGAGGCAGGTGGTCCCCCGCTAGGTCACAGGAAATCTCCACTAGTTTTTGTGGTTAGACGTGGAATGTTCCATGGGGAGCTCACCTATTGATGTGCAGAGCTGAGGTGATCCAGCCGTGAGGGTGGCAGCAATCTCAGCAGTGGGTAGATCCACTAGGGTGGGTTTATCAGGTGGTAGCCTGGGCCGGTTTGGTGCGCCCCTGGGGATGTGGGACTTCGGGACTGTGCCTTTGTCTTCAAATCCCCTTGCCTGCAGGCTCTCTGGCTTCCAGCTGCCATGACAGAGAGCAGAGTCTTTCTCTGCTTTCTGCTGCCATGCTCTGATCTCTGCAAACCCGGCCTGGCATGAACAGAACCTCTACGATCTCCAAAACCAAGAGCAAACCAATCTTCCTTCCTCCAAGCTGCGTGTGGTCAGGCATACTGGGTCACAGCTGCGAGAGCATTCCTAGTCCACTCACATTCCTGTCTGCTTTCCACCTGCAGACTGGCTCTCATCCCTCCCTCAGGAACTTGGCAAGGACCCCGTGGAGAAGACAGAAGCAGCAGACTGTGGACTAAGCACCATTTTTGGTCCTTCTCAGTCTGACCTACGTGTTTGTGATCAGTACCAGGAGCTCACAACAGGGCTGAAGAGCAGAAATAAACAAGTGCCAATGACAACACTGCTGTATTCCCTGGATGTTTCTTACTCAGCTCACTAGATACTAAATGCCTGCTACATACACCAAGTACTACGGTGAAGCTCTGCTTCGCAGCAAAGGAATTCAACGGAGATGCTGCCACTCCCCTTTGGATTCAGAGGCCAGCATTTCCCGATTCCACCAACGGTCTCCCAACTCCAAATTGCCACCGAGGCTCATGCTGGGGTCATCCTGGGTCTCCCCAGCCTGACTCCGAGGATTTCTGGCTTTTTGCTCCGGATGCCGGTTCTCTCTTCCTTCCAAGCTCGGCCTGAACATCACGCCCTTGCCAAGTGCCTCCCGAGGGGAGTTTTCCTGTGACGCTTCTCTGGCTCTTTCTCTGTAGCACTGATTGCATTCTGCTCCGAAATCAAGCGGGTTGTTTCTGTGCCTCTCCTGCTGGAGGCCCCCGAGTGTGGGGAGCAGGAAGACCACGCCTCCCAGCTCGGGGATCTCCGGTGCAGCGCACACCCACACAGTAAGAGCCCTGTGACTTATTTTACCATGAAGGGAAGAATGAGTCTCTCGGGTCCCTTGGATCAAAGCTCAAGTTCAGCTTGATGAAGGCCACAGAAGCCACATCGACTGGGAAGAGCAGCGGCCTGGAGGCGGGCCACGTGGAAAGAATTCAGTCGAGGGCAGTCAAATTGGGTTTGATATCAGCTGTGCCGTTTCCTGCCTGGTGTCCTGGGGACTTTCAACTCACTGAGCCTTAGGCTTTTGCTTTGGTATGAGGGATTAAACCCAGAAGTGTTCTACCACCAAGCTTTTTTTATTTTTTGTTTTTGAAACAGGGTCTAAGTTGCTGAGGCTGGCCTTGAACCTCCAATCCTCCTGCCTCAGCCTCCCAAGTTCAGGGACTACAGGCCTGCACCCCTATGCCCAGCTCCAGCCTTATAGTTTTTAACCTGTAAAATGGAAACAGTGGGGCTGATCTGTAGGATTTCTTTTTTTTTTTTCGGTACTGGGGATTGAACTCAGGGGCATTCTACCTTCAAGCTATACCCCCAGCCCTATCTTTTATTCTTTATTTTGAAACCGAGTCTCACTAAGTTGCAGAGTGCCTCACTAGGTAGCTGAGGCTGGCCGCGAACCCGGATCCTCCGGTCTTAGCCTCCCAAATGCTGGGATTACAAGCGTGTGCCACCACGCCCGGCTGATCTCTAGGATTTCTGAAAGATAAAAATGCGGCAGGGCACCCCAAGTCCTCGACACAGGAACTAGCACGCACTGGTGGCCAGCACGTGATGACACCACCTCTTTTAAATAAGACACTATAAGCTGCTCAGACTGTAACAAGACTCCATTCACTACCCCGAAATAAGGGTAACGTGAGGCTGAGAACAGAGGGTGGGCCAGCCATCACAGAACAATGGGTGCCAACTAGTACTGCAGGTCTTGCAGGGACTGGGAGACATGGCTGTTCGAAAGCTCAATACTGCACCAAAGAGGGTCAGGTGCTTTACCTCCCTTCCAGTCTGTCACCCATCCCCGTCAGGAAAGCTCTGTCGCCTGCTGCGATGGTCTGCTCATCACAATAGTACAGAAGTCACTTTGAGTATACCTCTGCAGCACCCAGAGCTTCCACTTGCCAATGGATGCCTCGGGACAGCAGAATCTAGACATGAGCACAGACGCACAAGCCAGGGATGACAGAGAGGACCTAGATCCTTTAACTGCGACGCTAGTTACCGTAAGAAATGGCATCAAAATCAGCAAAAGGTTTATCGTGAAAAGACAGCAAGTTGGTCCTCAACAGTACTTTTGAGTAGGTATCAGCTCTACATAATTTTTGTAAAATAAACTGGGCAGAAGGGAGAGATTTTCCTTAGAGTAGAATGTTGAGAATTAGAAATGCTGGGAGTCAGATGTCTCCATCTTGCAACCATCGCAAAACTACAATATAATTCTATGCTGATTACACCAAGCGATCAAAATTAGCATCACCAGCAAAGGGGGCAGATAGACATCATGAGCCTTAGGGCACAGTAGACTGAGAAGGACCAATATCACCTCTGGGGTATTTGTGAATCTAACTGTGAGGAGACATCACACAGACCCCAAAGGAGGGAGACATTACATAACATCCAGTCTATATTCCTAAAAAAATGTTATGAGAGACAAAGAAAGGCCACAAGAATATTCGAGGTTAATATATACAATTCCAGAAGGAAAGCAACACTCCTAAATTCATTCTATGAAGCCAGTATCCCCCTGAAGTCAAACCAGATAATGACACATCAAGGAAAGAGGACTGTAGACCAAGATGCCTCAACAAACACAGATGCAAAAATCCTTAATAAAATACTGGCAATTCTTTTTCAAAAACACATTAAGAATATTGTACACCATGACCAAGTTGGTTTCATTCCCGGCAAGCAAGGATGGTTTGACAGACGCAAAACAATGAATGTAATTCATCACAGAGATAGAATTAAGGACAGAACGCTTATGGATTGCCTCATTAGAAGCAGAAAAAGCCTCTGACAAAATTCAGCACCCACTTGTGCTAAAAACACAATCCTGGATTATATTTTATACTGGAAGAAAGCCACATAAGTTATTAGGACAGTTGAGAGAATTGGAATATGGATTGTACAGTAGGTAAAGTAACTGAGTCAATGTTAAATCCCCTGGTTTTTGACTGCTCTAGTTAGGAGAATTTTTTTTTTTAAATGAAATACGTACTTTACAGTAAAAGGTGTGAAGGCGCAATACTTCTAACTTACTCTCACACAATTCAGAAAAAATGTATCCATACACATAGAGTATGATAAGTGTTAACGACAGGCAACATGAAAGTAGACCCAAGAAATGACTCATCTGTGTGGCTGCCACCACAGCCGTCCACTGCACCCCCACATTCCGTGTGGACTCACCATCCTTCTGAGAATCCGCAACAGGAGCTTCTGTTCCTTGGGTTCCTCTTTGGACGCCAGCAAGTCAGCAAAAATGTCCACATTCTCAGGAGACAGGCTGCCCGGGTTCTCCCCTCCGTACAGCTGGACCAGTATAGACAGGCACTTGGAGGAAACCTCGAAAATTTCCGGATCCTCACTCGGAAGCTGAAAATCAACCAAGAGGAATATTTAAATTGCATTGAACATGACGTTGGTGTTCCTCGAGAAATACGGTAGAATTTGGCTTAGCGATGGGAGCAGGGCGAGTACAAAATCTGACCGCTTGAGCCCGGTGGGCACCGAGGGCCTCCAGCAGCCTTGCACCTCGCCCCGAGTTTGGAGCTCTTTGACGGCTCTTCCTGTCTTCTGGTTAGCTTTCTCCCAAGTCTGTTCTGGGTGATGGGTTTCTTCACAATTTCAATTCAGTCCCATCTGCTCTCTATCATCTAGTAAATTGCACAAAATTTCTTTTCCATTAACAGTTTCTGTTCTCCTACCACCATAAGACACAATCCTTTTCTGCTTTCATAGATTTTGGAGGTAGCTGGAGAGAGAGGGGCATGTGTACTCAGGCTTATTTCGATCTACTCTAACATTTCTGCCCTTTTTCAGTTAATTTTGTCTTACTGTTCAACCGATTAGAGAATGTTTATCATAAGTAGTATTTTCAAGGATGGCTTATTGTCTGGATTCTTAGAAATCTGAACATACCTGTCTTTTGTCCTCGTCTATTTCTAAAAATATATATGTATATATTACATATTACAGGTACAAAAGCTTCCTGTCTTCCCAGAATAACAGGGAAAGAATATACTCAAGTGCCTGAGAATGGCACAGTAGCAGATAAATGCGTAAAGTGACGGTTCTTAAGATACCAGGCGCCAGGCATTGAGAAGCAGTATCCCTAAGAGATGGGAGACAGACAGGGTCAGATCAGAGACCTGGGGGCTCTAGACCCCAGCACAGGGGAGCGAGTGGACTCCTGCAGCTGAGGAGACAGAGCAAAATGTCCCACAAGAACAGGGCAGCATGAGTTGAGAGCACAAGGTTCCTCAGAGAAGCAAGCAAGCAAAAGATCGCTTTTAAAGAAGGAAGCAATCTGGGTGGCACATTATACATCAGAGAAAATTAATTCATGGCTGAAAGCCTTCCTACACAAAAGATTCTGGGCCCAGGTGACTTCATTGGTGAATTCTACTAAACATTTAAGGAAGTAGTAACAATTGCATACTAACTCTCTCAGAATTTTTTTTTTTTTTTTTTTTTTAAAGGGAACACTTCCAAGTGCATTCTGTGAGGCCAGAATTGCCCTGGAAACAAAGCCAAAGACATTTCAAGAAAATAAAACCACAGACCAATATCCATTATGGATATAGATGTTAAACTCAACAAAATCCTAGCAAAGTGAATCAGCAACATATCAAAAGTATTAAACATGATGATCAAACGGAGTTTATCTTAAGAATGCAAGGGCAGTCTAACATCTGAAAATCAATGTTATATGCAATAATACGATAAAGAACAAAAACTGCAATCCTCTCTATTCACATAAAGCACTGGGTAAAGTTAAGCATAATACTTTTATGATAAAAACACTAAATCCAAGGGAGAAATACAACTTTCTCAACTGATAAACATTAAAAAAAAAAAAAAGCTAACAATACTACTTACATACCAACACTTAAAAAAATAAATAAATAAACCTGTAAACACAGGGAATAAAATCAGAAATTCTGCATAAGTGGAAAATCATTCCATGCTCATGCCTCTAAGGACTTAATGTTGTTGAAAGGGAAATATGCCCCAATTTGATTGACAAGATACAAAGTAATCTCTTTCAAAATAACAGCTGTTTTGTTTATTGTCAGAAATTGGTAAGTTGATCCTAAAATTTATAAAGAAATGCAAGGGACCACAAATAAAATATTAAAAGCGAGGAATAAATTTCAAGACTCAATTTCAAAATTTGGTACAAATCTGCAGTAATCCAGCCAAGGTGGTACTGGTAGTAATTTATGGAAATCTAGCATTCATTCTTCAAACTGGCAGTCATTCTAACTGCTGATGGAAGACATCTTAGCGGGATAATAAAGAGCAAAAGGTGTCCCCTTCCCCTGCAGCGACTGAAGATCAGATTCTAGTCTCCATCATTAAACAGTCCTTGGAAATGTTACTTCTCATCAAGAATCTTTTTAGATACCTAGCAGGCAGACAGGGTGATCATGCCCCATGGAACCAGCACTTTTAAAACAACGTTCTGATTGGCTATATGACCTAACAATGCTTACTTTGGTAACTATATATAATATTTACATCCTTGAATTTCTACAGGGTGTAAATATTCAAAAATTTCTTTGTTAGACTGGCATATTTCTCTTTTCTACCTGCTGTGATAAAATCAAGTTGGAGCTGTGGATTCTTGTTTGAAAAAAGTTGAAAAACATCAATAGCTGATCAACAAAAAAAATTTTTTTTTTTTTTTTTTGCAGTACTGGAGATTGAACTCAGGAGCATTTTACCTCCGAGCTATACCCCCGGCCCTATTTTTAATTCTTTATTTTTTGAAACAGGGTCTAAGTTGCAGAGTGCCTCACTAGGTAGCTAAGACTGGCCACAAACTTGGATCCTCCAGTCTCAGCCTCCCAAATGCTGGGATTACAAGCGTATGCCACCATGCCTGGCTAGATGATCAAATCTTAACAGCTTTTGAAGTTCAATGTTTTTATCTATTGTGATGCCAAGTTTGATAATTTCTACATTTCTAAAAAATTTCTCTATACACCCAAATTTAATGCCTTGATATTATACATATTTTGCATTTATGTGGCTTTATTTCTATCTCTTAATGCTATAGCAACAGAATTCAAAGTTCTAGGATCATGGATGCCATTTTTACCCGTGGACAAAAGAAATGTTTAAAAGACTCAAAGATGTAGTACTGGTGAGCATGTAGGAAAAAAGGCACGTTTACCTACTTAAAAAAACAGTCTTTTAGGGATTTACCTAGCAGGACGTGGTGGCCCATGCCTGTAATCCCAGTACTTGGGGGGGCTGAGACAGGAGGATCACAGGTGTGAGGACAGCCTCTGCAATGAAGTGAGACCCTCCACAACTTAATGAGACCTTGTTTCAAAATAAAAAATAAATAGGGCTGGGGGTATAGCTCAGAGCAGAATACCCCAGATTCAATCCCCATACCACACGCACACACAAAAAAAAGTAAAAATAAATTGTTTATTGAACTAGAATGAAAAATACATGAAATACTCTTTCAATTAAAATAATTCCCTTCTCAAGAGTTCAGATCTACAGAACATAGGCTTGAGGTAGACAATATACCCTAAAAGAAAAACAGAAAACATTTTTTCTTAAAAGGGTGATTTCCGTTAAAAAACGGATGCTCTGTGTAATAAAATAGCTAGGCTAATAACGTGTCAAACCAGGCAATCTTTACAACCAGAAGAAGAAAATGCTCTAAGTGAAATTGGTTAAACAGAATAAAGGCTTTATTACCTAGGCATTTAGCACAAGTGCCATAAGGGGAAGTGTCTCAGCTTTATGAAGGAAGAGTTTTTATTCAGAGATGGATCCGGAATGACAAAACGAGACCGTAGGTCTAGGGTTTCCCACCACAGGGCTCGGTGGCCCCGGTGCCTTTACCGCAAGCCCGGCTGCCGCCCTTGGGGACCCGCGAGGGAGGGTCTGCCGGATGCCCGAGTGGTCTTCTGCGCCAACGGAGCCGTCGGGGCAGCTCATTTTAGAGCTGCAATGCGGTTGCTGGAAATCCCCCCGGGGCTGTTATTTTAGCACATTAATGAGGCTGTTCACAAAGAGAGTTTATTACAATAAGAGATGGATGTTTATTAGATCAGTAATACGATTACAGAATGTGCTGTAGGAGAGGGCCCTCTGGGAGTCATCGGCAGGGCCATTCCGCAGGCATTAAAGCCAAACAGAAAAGCCAAATCGTGTTACCAAGACTGCTAACCTCACGGGATCACAGTTAGGGGTGAACAGCCACACTATTCAACAGCCGCATTGTACCTCCATTTCTAGAACGATGCCCGGGCGTGTCTTCTGAGCTCACATACCATCGCCGGGCTTCGGCTGGGCAGCGAGTGGCAAAAACAGAACCGGCCACGCAGAGAGCCCGCTGGTCACCCTCAAGATGGCCTGCTTCTAACGACACCTGGGAATTTCCCTACGGGCCTTCGCCACACGCGGTGGAATGCCAAATATTAAACATAATCGACGGTCAGCAGCAAGACGCCAAGAAGATAAAAGCAAACACCGGATGAGGCACATTTAGCAGGTGCCGCGCCGCAATCTCTGGGCTCGGGACCCCTTTCCTCCTCCCAGAGACCCTATGCTGTTAAAGACTCCCCTGCCGGGGGCGGAAAGTGAGGCGCAGGAGCTCGCCCACGGGCAACCGTCTGGTAAAGCCAGCTCACCACTCTTAAAGAGATGGGTGTTCAGGGTGGACCCGAGAGATCTCGGAAACGCCACTCTCCCGCCAAACGGCCTCACGCAGTCTGCTGGACCGATTCCATAACGTCCTCTCCCGGTTTTAAGGAAGCGGCTTTTCTTTCCGCTATCACCTAGAAATGCATAGCTCCATGCCTGTCACGCTACCATTCCTGCCCACCAAAAGGCAACAGTGGTCTCCGCACCCTACAAACCTAGTTTCCGTGTGTGTCAGGAGACTGAGATGTTAAAGACCAACATCGACGAGGAATCTGCAGCTGATAGGACCTGATGACAGATTTATAGTAAGACACAGGCATGGCAAATTGGGTCTGTTACCCATCTACACTTCCACTGCAAGGGGCGCCTTCCCCATCACCCCAAAAGAAACCACCTCGTGTATCTTGTGGGTCTGATTTCCTCTGATGAACCAATGGGAAAAAAGGTCTCTCTCCAGCGGGCACACACCAGCCCTGAAGACGCTCCTTTCTCCGGAGGATCGCCTCGTGTAAAGAACAAGGCTCTCCAGGGGTACCCTGGGGGAATGTCCCAGAATAGATGGCTGTCCCAGGAGGACGGAGGCTGCCGCAGTCTCCCCCAGGCAGCCAGGGAGATGGGGTCCAGGACTCCCCAAGGACACCGCATCGGCAGACGCTCAAGTCCCCCGCAGAAAGTGGCACGATTTTTGCATACAGCACAGCACATCCTTTTGTATGACTTTAAATTCATCTCTGGATGAGTTACGATACCTGACACCCTGTAAATGCTAAGTAGTTGTAACACTGTTCTGTTCAGGGAATCGTTGACAAGGGAAAAGCTCTGGATTGTTCAGTACAGATGCAATTTTTTTTTTCAAATATTTTCAATCTATAATGTGCCAATAAAATCATATATAAAAAAAATTTCAATCTGTGGCTGGTTGGATCCACGGGTGCAGAACTCTGATATGGAGGGCTGGCTGTGCTGGCTATGCAGTATAAAAGATCACTAGCATTCATCCCCTTTTTGTTTGGCTTTATTAGCCAAACAGTAAATTAGGTCAAGGACATAATATTTTCCTAAGATACACTTTGCTATTATTTCCCTGGACACTCAACTCGTCCCAGTTATTTAACAATTATGGTTTACAGAATAAACATAACCAATGTCATTCAGTCGCATTATAATTTTGTAAGATATGCAGGTGCTACTTCCACTTATTTAATAATTATGTGGCGAAGGATAATTATAACCAGTGAAATAGCATCTTAGAAGTACTCAACGTTTGAAATCTTTTACCAGTACCTAACTACAGATAGATGCCTACCTTGCTCATTCTAGCATAATAATCCTGAATAAGTCAAATGTCTTGATGTAAGAAATAAAACCACAAAAGTACTAGAAGAAAATATGATTACATTTATAATCCTGGAGAGAAAGCCTACAAGGACATAAAACTCAAAAGTCATAAGACACCAATAACTTGGTCTATAAGATAAAAACTATCTTTATAGTGAGTATATCATAAAAATTAAAAGTGCACGGAGAAAATGGAGAAGTATATTTGTTTTGACAAAAGAATAAGCTTTGTACTATACAAAGAGCTCTTACAAAGGCAAATGGGAGAAAACAGGCAAAGATTGTATTAACATAATTCATAGAAAAAAGACACTAAGCAAATGAACCTACCAAAGACGCTGTATTTCATTCACAATGAGAGAAATGCTAAATATCATCAAGCGCATACAAGGTCTCATGTGTTAGAATGTCAAAATGTTACAATTTCATAAAACTCAACATAAGCAAAACTGTGGGAAAACAGGCAATCTCTCTCAGTGAGAATGAAAACCGGTCTTCTACTTTTTGAGGAGGGTGGTTTGGCAATATACATCAAAGCTCAAGCTTTCTCCTAGCAATTCAGCTCCTAAGAACCTATCTTATAAGTAAGCATAATATACCTAACAAGGGGTTTCAGCGCTCTATTTACTAGGAAAACTATCTTCACATGTACATGCGCCTGAGAGCTTAAACACTCATTGCTGGGGAAGCCAGCTACGTTGATTATGATCTATTCATACAGGCTACAGTCATCGAAAATAGCTATACGTATACGTGCCGATAGAGAAATGTTGCTTAAAAAAAAAAAAAGAGTGAGTTGCAGGTCGGTGTGCGCACTATGATACCATTGTGTAAACGGAAGCAGATATGCTTTCACTTATAAACACACACATACACATATAATTGTGAAAACAAACATTTTCTGCAAGTCTGGATGAGAGAGGCATATTTTTTTCTTCTTTTGGAAACTGGGGGATTGAACTCAAGGGCATTGTACCTCTGAGCTACACCCCCAGCCCTTTTTTTATTTTTATTTTGACACAGGGTCTTGCTAAGTTATTGAAGAGTGTAAGTTGAAGTGGCCTCTAACCTGAAATCCTCCTGTCTCAGCCTTCCAAGGACTGCGAAGAATAGGCACATTCCAACCTTTTCATTTTTTAACCCTTCCAAGGATTTTATGTTTTTATATGTATATGATTATTTAAAAAAGACTAGTATATAAAATGCATTTGTTAAACAGTCAAATGATCTGAGGGAAAAAAATATAAAATGCTGTACATGTGACCATGAAAACTTAGCAGGGAATCAATCTTCTTGTAACCAGCACAATTTTTTCATTTGCACTTTTTAGTACCATGTATGTGAAGTCCTAGCATGGGACTTTCTACCTTATTTTATATTTTTTTATTTTTGCATATTTGTCCAGTGTTAGTGGTCAAAGTTATTTTAACTCTGAAACAACCCACAGGAAAAAGGAATTTAGCTCTTTAACAGTCAATTTATCTTCCTCCCAATGATAAATGAAGAAAAACTGATCACCGAGTTCAGCACTGTATCTTTTGTATTTGCAGGGTTTCTGCGTGATCGATTTCGTAATTATCGTGGCTTCTGCACTCCAAACAGTTTTGCGGTTTTGCTCATAAAGAAATATGAGTTTCCTATTTTTGCCTCAAGTGGATCTTTAGTTATGAGCTAAAGCCATAATTACTAAAAGTTAGAGTTGAAAAAATTTTTTCCTTCGATTTGCACTGACAAAAACAAAGATAAGTCTAGTCTAACCAAATGGCTTCTACTTCAGTTTCCTTCTCTGTAAAATGGTGGCTGTCTGTTCTACAGGAAAGCATTAGGTCCAGCAGATGCGTCTCCAAGCTTTAGTGATTGCCGAGGTCGGCTTTATCCAAGGACACACAGAAACCGTGGGACTTCACCAATGACCGCAGAGGACTCAAAGGAGATGAAAACTAAAGCACCTGTTAGAAGCCACACGCATGCTGCTCGGGATCCAAGATAACCATTCACCTCCTTCTAGGAAGGATGCGAAGGAGGCACACCAGGACAGCGCTTCTCGGCCTCTTTCAGCAGACCATGCAGACATGGCCCAAAGGAACTTAAAATGTGCTCAAGTTCCATCTGACAATAAATAGTAACTTTGAACTGAAATGTGTCCAATTATCCTTTGATTTAAGTAGCCTTTTAATGGAAGGACAAGAATAGTTCTGAGGGATGCTTTTAAAACACTATACTATCCAAGCGCACGCTTGTCATCCCAGTACTTGGGAGGCTGAGACCGGAGGATCCGGGTTCGCAGCCAGCCTCAGCTACTTAGTGAGGCTCTCCACAACTTAGTGAGACCCCGTTTCAAAATAAAGAATAAAAAATAGGGCCGGGGGTGTAGCTCGGAGGTAGAATGCCTGTGGGGTTCAATCTCCAGTACCACAAAAAAAAACCCAAAATGAAACAAACCACCATACTATATTCTAATACAGCTCCACTCACAGCTAATGCTGGCTGTTCTTCCTTATATTCCATTACGCATTAGATATCTCATCATCTCTTGAATGCACGTCACAGGCAGGGCTACGTAGGGCCCGAGGGTCCAGCAGGGCGCCCCTCATCCAACCACTGGCTTGGAGGCAGGAAACGGTCATTCAACTCCCTGGCGGGTCTTTCAATGACCTGGATGAACAGGCGGCCTTTACGCACTGTCTCGACGAGCTCCACCGGGTCCCTGGACACAGACATGTGGAGGGCCGTCTGCCCCCATGGGCTGAGTGCTTGGGGAGGGGCCCAGGTGGCCAGGCTCTCTGATGGTAACTCGAAAGCAGACCCACGGGCTGCTGCTCACGCCAGAAACCAAGGCCCGCAGTGTCCTCTGCAGCAGAGGCACAACCCAGCTTCCCAGGAGGGGCAGCAAGCATTAATGAAGATAGCACAAGTAACATCATACCAAAAAAAAGAGAAAGAAAAAATCTTCAACTTTTTTTCCTTAAAAAAATTACTGTTTTATCATTTCATGGAATATAGCACCAGGTTCTAAGACATGGGCTTTTCTAAGTCTGCAAGGAGAAAAGCAACTTTTTCAGGTTCAACCTAAGTTCAATAGAAAAGTTTTATGCTCTGCTAAGTCATACCAATGTGTTTTAGTTTGGAAGCAAAGAAAATATTTATTACAACACTATACAAGTCCACCCCGCTCCACACCCCCATTTCCAAGCCACAGGAAAGCCAACCAAAGTGTTCTCAGGCTCCACTCAAGAGAACGGGAGAGCGGCCTTGGCTGGCAGAATTCAAGAGCGAATTCTGATAACAACGGCTAGGAGAAACTCGGAGCTGCAGAGCCGCTGAATATTTATGAAGTGTCTTACTGCACTGGCCGCCAGGGAAGACGGAAAAAAGATGTGTACTTCTGAATCGCCCAACAAGCCGCGATTACCAATCCACCAGTAAGAGAAAAATTCACTGCTCACTGAAAATGAAGAGGTGTATTAGGAGAAATGTTCACTATTCTAAAGCCCAAATCACAACGTAGGAGGGGCCCCTCTCTCGGACGGGGAGCACACGGGTCTGTCCGGTGTGGCACGTGCTGGTGGTGAGGGGCGCTGCCGCCCCACTTACACACTGTGCTCCAGACAGAGCAGGAGGGCGCCCGGGTCCCTGCCGATGAGGAGTCTAGCCCCCAGGAGTAGATGGAAGGTCCCACGGCCGAGCGGACTGCCCCCAGCCCCTTCCCACAGTCCGCCATTTCTCCCGTCTTCGCAGCACCTTGCATCTTTGCCGGGCAATCCCTCCTTTCAATTACTCATTTTTGTAAAGTGCTACAAGCATTTATCACGAGGGGGCAAGGAGGTGACACAGCTGTGTGCTTTGCCGTCTGCGCGTGGAGTAAACCACACACACAGTGACCAAAGACTGCCTGACTTAGCAGCGGGAGGCAGGACTGGTCACCGACAGCGCTGTGCATCTGTTTTCTACACGGTGATCTGCTGACTGCAGGGTTGGTAGCCAAGTTTGCCCTTGATTCAATTATGCTCCATTGACATACCATGGGAACTGGAATTGGGGCCAGGCTGTTAAGGAGACTGATATTATTTCAATGGAATTTGTGCCTAACTGGAGCAGGGAAAGCAAGGACTGCCTGTGTATGTGTGTATAAATTATAAGTGAATCTGGACATATAATTATTAAATGATTGATTCGTAAATATATATATATATAAATTACATATATAAGGACTTTAATTACACACATATTTTGTTAATTTTAAGTTAGCATATTGTAATATTCTGATACTTCATTTAAATTAAATTTATGTTATTTTTCCATATTGTTAAATACGTTTGGAAAATCATTTAATGGTATCACATAATGATAACTTGTAATTTTCAATTGAGCAACATATGCTATTTACAAAGTTTTTAATACTAAAAATGCCATGAGCATATCTGTTTACACGTAATTCTGTATTTCTGATTATTTCCTATGCATGATTTCTAGAAGTAGAACCCAAAGGTATAAATAATTTTAAGGTTTTTGATACATACCAATGTACAATTCACCAATTTATACTCCATAATTGGCTTCCAACCTGGAGAACTGGAAAAGCGAAACCTTGTATTTCATTTCTTTCATTCTCCTTTATCACTGGTGAGCCAAGGCCCGGCTGGTGACATCAACATTGGGCACTTATTTGCATTTCTGTTGGTGTGAACCACCTGCTTGAGTCCTTTGATCACTTTTCTCTTGGAGTGTCTATTTCACAACGATTTAAATGACCTTTGTATACCTAACCTCTCCTGGCAAGACACTGAATAAATTTGTTGCTAGTTCTGGAACTCCCAAAACTGGGGGTTATCACCATCCTGACCCATCCTTACATGACCAGCAAGATGTGTAAATAGAACATCAGTCTAACACCTGGTGCATTCTGACTTGATACTAACAGTTACCTTTAGAACCTTCCCTGCATACTCGGAGAGATCGCCCTCACCTAACCTTTATTTGATATGTTGTTATAATTGCACTATTTTGTTATTAGTTATTATTACTAATCTGTGTCTAATTTATAAGCTTTATCGTAAGTATGCATGTATAGGAAAAAGCACAGCACAGGTGCGAAAAACCCATCATGAGTCGAAGAAGCACTTAAATACACCTCACCTACTGATCATCTCAAGATGGCGACGGGGTACACTGCAGGCGGCTGGCTGCGTACCTGGTCCCGTGAGCTCCTGGCTGGCTGGAGCTGCAGCTCACCGCCACTGCGCAGCATTCTCGGGGGTGTACTCTTCTACACATTATCAGCCCAGGAAAAGGTCAACATTCAAAGTACACTTTCCACTGAATGCACATCGCTTGTGTACCACTGTAAAGCCGAAAACCCTAGGCTGAGCCATGGCGAGTCCGGGACCATCTGCATGCGGGGTGCACCTAGGGCTCCCGGCGTCCACTGACGGTAGGTATCCCCCATGGACAAGGGAAGACGAGGAGTTCATAAACTCGGGGTTGACGGGCTGCAAATTCTCCTAAGGCTAACTAGTTGACTTTCACAGCACCATCTCTGGAAAGAACCTGGAAAACCAACGAGTTCATTCTCTTGCCTTCAGGCCAAATGCCTCCCAAATTATCTGAGTCAGATAAAATCTCTAAGTCTGTTTATTTTTCTCCTATGGGAGAGCAATTCCGGCACTTCATCCTGTAACCTATTCCATTTTTAACAACCACTGTAAAATTTATCTTGGGCCTGCCTGGGCTCTGGTTTAGTCCTGGACGGCTGCCTTACTATTTTTCTTCACTTCATCCAGAGCTGTAGACGTGTATTCATCTTTCCCACAGAAGACATACCTCAGAGCCCTTGTCCTCGGCCATTTTTAACCCTAATGGCTCCAGTGATGAACGCAGGTACACCAGACGGTTGGCCACCTGCCCAACACACTAGAGAAACCACGTGTGACCGAGTTACTAGTAACAAGGTCAGAGTCCCCAGAGCTGGGAAGATTCTCCGAGGATGGCTTTATCCTTGGGTAATTACACCTGCTCTGGATACTGGAGAGGCATCAGCATGAAGACACGGGGGGTCTAGGACAGGCGCTCAGAGGGGCTGCCCCAGGAGAATTCCCGGGGACAGGAAGACCATTAGCAGCTAATATTCAAGCTAATCCGACTCCATGCTTTTTGTTGTTTCACGCTAGGAGTTGAACACAGGAACATTTTATCTCCAAGCTTGACCCCAGCTTCCCCCATCCCCCCTTTTTTTTAAGACAGGGTCTCACTAAGTTGCTGAGGATCTTGCTAAGTTACTAAGGCTGGTCTCGAATGTACAATCCTCCCGTCTCAGCCTCCCAAGTATTAGGATTACAGGCGTGCGCCACCGTGCCCAGCTCCATGCTTTCACATAAGTAAATAGTCACAGTATGTAAGCCAGAAGAAAATTTGGGAATGGAGAGAGGTGGCGAGAGGGCGCCTTTAGGAAGAACTTGTAAACACGAGTGGTGGCTCGTCGATAAAGATGACTCCAGAATCCACCTACAGCAGATCCCGAGCCTCAGCAGGCTGGTCAAGAGGGACAAGAGAAGAGCCGACTGAGGGCAGAAGCAGCTGTTACAATAGAAACTGCAGAGGATGGGGCCGAGTCCGGGGGTCAGCTAACGTGACCAAGTGGGAAATCTGGAGACCCACCAAGGAAAGCGGTGTTTATGGCACGCAGCCAGCACCATGCGAGGCGTTACTCTGTCTCCCAAGGCTCACGCAGAGTCCTCCTCAGGATCTCACACGCACCGGGCAGCAGCCGAGCCAGGCACCGAGACTCTGACTTCTGACTCGAAGCCGGGGGCGCCTCCCGCTGCCTGGCATCCAGTGCCTAGAATCACATTCCAACTCAAGTGACTGGGGAGAAAGCTGTGTATGGAAAACAGGCTCCACAAATCCCAGGAGCTCTCTGTAGTACGAGTCACTAAGTTTTCCCGTATTCCTAATACAATCTTCAGGTGAAATGCTATGTTTGTGGGCCAAAAGCGGCCGGGGATCGGCAATGTGATGCGGCAAAGGAGTTTAAAAGAAAGCAGAAAGTTGTCAGTCCTGAATGTAGAGCCCAAAGGTGTGCTTAAGTCAGGGAGGAAAATAGCGGAGGAAGAGTATGTAAACCAGGCTAATCGTTTGAATGTGAAACCCTCAAATACTCAAAAGAACATCTAAACTGACCTTCCTGCATTATTACGAACTGCTGAGGAAAGCCTTCAGGTGCCTTCTGGTTTTGAACTGGGCACCTGCATGCCACCCTGTTTAACACACCTGTGCGGCCTGTCACCTGTCTGCTCCAACCTCCGGATCCTCTGCCATTCCATTCCCGCAGATCCTCCGGGAAGCTCCCACGCAGCATGGCTGCCAGGACCGGTGGAGAATCAAGTCTGCATTTTGAGTTTCGCCACCGCTCTGCTCCACCCCAGGGAATTTTCATTACGGCCTATTTTGGTTGATTTGATGTCCAGGGAGAGAGGCCTGTTCAACAACTCAGAGGCAGATTCCCCTTGGAGGACGCGGAACTTTCTCCTCCTTTACATGCGAGATGACTTGGTCTGCGCTTTACATGTTCATCACTGTCCCAAGGGAAAAAAAAGTAAAAAGCAGCCTCCATTCGGGACCTCTCCCTCAACCTTGCAACGCGCATCTGGAGACGACCCTGTTCTCTAAGGGAGCGCGCCAGCCACGGAAACCTCCAAAGCTTCAAACACAACACACCAGGCAAGAAGGGTTTTCTTACCCCTCACCCCACCCCACCCCACCGTACTCGGGGGTGAACCCAAGAGCTCTCTACCGCTGAGCTACATCCCCAGACCTTTGTGTTTCTATTATTTTGAGACAGGGACTCGCTAAGTTGCCCAAGGCTGGCCTCAAACTTGCCCGTCAGGCCACTCAAATGTGGAGTCATGCTCAGTCCTCTTTATGTGATCCAGACTCAGTTTCTGCTGGGCTCTTTCCACACGTTCAGTGGTCTTGTGTAGCCTTATCTGTTTTTACTTAATTTCACCTATTTCTTCCCGTTTCTGGTGGGAGTGCTCAGGTGCAGGGGTGGGGAGAGGAATCTGTGCTTTCCCATTTCTGGGGAGTGCAGCGGGCCAAGGAGAACTCTAAAGTCTCCTTTTGAAAGGGAATTGATTTCCATAGTAATTTCTTCTTTCCTCTTGGAATTCATTTTTTCACCTTTTTAAAACCTCATATTCAGGCCAGGTGTGGTGGTGCCAGCTATTAATCCCAGTGCTTGGGAGGCTGAGACAGGAGGATTGCAGGTTTGAAGCCATCCCGGGCAACTTAGCGAGGCTCTCAGCAACCTAATGAGACCCTGTTTCCAAATAAGATATTTTAAAAAATTGGGCTGGGGTGTAGCTTGGAAGTAAAATGCCTCTGGGTTCAATTCCCAGCACCAATAAAATAAGTAAATAAATAAATCCTCATATTCCTTAAGAAAACAACTGGATTTGAGATTCTGCCTTACTTTAATACCTATTTAAATGAATGGTAAGCTTTCTGGTGTTAAAATCAAGTAGAAATTCAGTATTTCGAAACCAAATAAACTGCCCAAAGTTCTACGTTTGGAAGGGAATTAAAAATAACACAGAGCCGGGCGTGGTGGCGCACGCTTGTAATCCCAGCGTTCGGGAGGCTGAGACCGGAGGATCCGGGTTTGCGGCCAGCCTCAGCTACCTAGTGAGATACTCCGCAACTTAGTGAGACTCGGTTTCAAAATAAAGAATAAAAAATAGGGCTGGGGGTATAGCTCAGAGGTAGAACGCCCGAGTTCAATCCTTAGTACCGCAAAAAAAAAAAAAAACACAGAAACTCAGGAGCTCGTGAAGTTCACAGGACATCGCTGGGACCTCGGCGACATCCTGACACACACATGAAGAGGCGACTCTCACCAGCGGGATGAGCAGGTTGACGAGGCCCGTCAGGGGGTTACTGAGCAGCAGCAGGTCCTCGGCGGCCTGGGTGTCGCCTCCTGTGCCGGACTTCTGAGCCTGGAAGAGAGGAGAGAGAGGGGAAGGGGCTCGAGGTCAGTGTGGCTGCAGGACACAGCTCCACTCCAACTAGCGGGCCAAAGGGCCGAAGGAGCCTCCTGCCTGGGCCCCTGGGTCCAGGAAAGACGGAGGCCCCGAAGAGACGGTGCACAGGCTGTCACTGTCACCCTGGAGGGCAGCAGAGGCCGACCCAGAGCCCAGTGACCAGCGCCGCTGTTGGGGCAGCGCGGTGACCCCCCACCCCTTGCTGCAGCAGGCAAGCGCTGTAGCTTCCAGCCACCCCGAGACAGGATGCCGCTAGCCCCGTTTTCTGGGCGAGAAAACTGAGGTTCAGAGAGGCCGAGTCACTTGCCTAAAGTCCCACAGATAACGGGTGACAAATCCACCTATCTGATTCCCGGTCACACGTGCCAATCTCTTCCCGGTGTTTTTATACGTGGCACCCGATACCAAATTCATCCTGTCGGTTTCCTTGTCTCTGCACGTACACCCGCCCCCGAAGCGCCAGAATGTTTGCCTAATTTATCACCGAGGGAGCAGGCTTTCAACGTGGGCCTCTATCTTTTAGGGCACGCACGCTTACGCTGTCAGGGAGGAAGAAACGGGTGGTTTTGGCTGTAAACATGTTGTCTCCCAGGACTTCCATAGAACTGTCTAGTTCCAAAGGACTTCTATCACACAGATGAATACTTTTGATATTAAAAAAAAAAAGCACTGATGTTTGCTGTGGTTTCTACACATGGGGCATGTTTCATTCATATCTGCCCTGTTTTTGCTTTTATTTAAACAACGCACCACGAGGCAGTGGCCGGGCCTGGTGTCAACGCTAGGTAGACGGTGATGTGCCTGGACTCCCAGGGCAGGCCACCCGCCTCGGACCATGGACCCGGACCCCAGGATCTTTCTGGTGAACGCCCACTTTGCGCCTGCACTTCTGGTCTGGGGACAGAACTCCAGAGGCCGGCGTGGGTACACCTGCAAAGCCCGGGTGGCAGAATGCGACAGGTCGAGTTCACCATGGGTGAACAGCGGCAATGCGGTCTGCGGAGAGTAATGGGGAATTGTAGGAGTCGGGATTCTCAGGAGGAAAGGCCTGGGAGTGACGAGGGCCGGGCTCCGTTCAGAAGGTGGGGAAGCAGCTGTTTGCTTTGGTTTGTCTTTTTTTAAATTTTTCGGTACTGGGGATTGAACTCAGGGGCATTCTACCTCTGAGCTACATCCCCAGCCCTATTTTTTATTCTTTATCTTGAAACAAGGTCTAAGTTGTGAAGGACCTCACTAGGTAGCTGAGGCTGGCCTTGAACCCAGATCCTCCGGTCTCAGCCTCCCAAATGCTGGGGTTACAAGCGTGCGCCACCACACCCAGCTCAGCTGTTTGCTTTGGGTATGAGCAGCGCAGAGGGCTGGCGGGTAAGGCTGGAACGGCGGCCAGTGGCGGGGACATGGAAGACCCTGAAGGTCCCCCTGGGGAGTCAGGAGGCGATGTCACAGATAACGAGGTGTTCCTGAAGTTTTCAAAGGAAGGAATCGGGACTACTATGGGGTATGGTATTAAAATCCCACCTGCCCTCGATAATCAGGCAGAGGGCGGTTCATAGGAAAGAGAACAAGGGGGAGACCACAGAGGAGCCCAACTGGGCGATTCCAAGCGCTGCTAAAAATAGACCACGGCCCCCAGCCTCGGGCAGGCTTCATGGGCACGGGAGACCAAAAGGCAGCGACCACAGTTCAGTCTTCTGACAATGCCGACATACTGGCGGGCCAACAGCGGTGTACGTGTCCTGCCACCGGGAGGCAATACCACGAGCTTCACTATACCACTCGTGAGGTAGGATAGAAGGAATAAAATTTAGCCAGAAAGGAGACGGATTGGGAAGGAAAGGAAAATGTGGTTTTGTTTTAACAGAGCCTGCTCATCCTTAAAAAGCCAGGCCCATTCACAATGTGCTGACTCCATATTGGAAGTCCCTAAGGTGGTTTTTCAGAGCTCCCTTTGCCTCTCAAAAGGAAGTCACACATTCGGGAGGCTGAGACCGGAGGATCCGGGTTCGCGGCCAGCCTCAGCTACCTAGTGAGGCACTCTGCAACTTAGTGAGACTCGGTTTCAAAAAATAAAGAATAAAAAAATAGGGCTGGGGGTGTAGCTCGGAGGTAGAATGCCCCTGAGTTCAATCCCCAGTACCGCAAAAAAAAAAAAAAAAAGGAAGTCACACCTATTGTAAGAAAGACCCCACACCCCAGACTTCCTGTCTCCACTCCTAATAGTCCTAAACTTTTTTCACTTTTTAGACCCCAAAGGTGGGGGACCAATATCCCATGCTGCCCCAAGATCCCTCTTCCCTGCCCTGGACCCCAAAGCCAGCCCCTCTCCAGGTGAGATATAAAAGGATGAGAGACCACGCGCTCTCTCTTTCCCAGCTGCTATCCGGAGACTCCTGAGGTGACCTGTGCCTTTTCCTTAAAATAATAAAACTTCTGCCTTTGTCCCTATCTGGTGCGTGTTGACATTCTTTCCACCACGAAGCCCAAGAACCCACGAGTGGTATCATGCCGATCCACTACACCACCCCAGACTGGACACACAAAGCCCAGACTGGGAAGTCAGGTGACCGGGATTATAACAGTAACTCTCTGCCTTTGCTAGAAAGGCCCGTCCCAACCCCAGAGCTGAGCCCCCCCCCCCTCCTCGGCTGGGTAGCACCTGGGCCCTTTCAGTTGCTGCCCGCTCACACATGTAGAAGACAAAAAATTGCTTCATTATTTGTGTATCAGTAGTCTTCCCTACAAAATGTAAGCTCCCCGAGGGCAAACCCTTTCACCTCTTGATTTTTGCTGAAATTACAGGAGCCTGACCCATGCTAGATGCTGAGGTGCCAAAGAAAGCCATTAACTAATAGCTTGTAAGCCTGTTAGGAGTTAGTTTAGCTAGCAAATGCTCCCTGGGGGCCCTCTTGTGCACCAAAATGCAGAAACGACAAAGTCGCAGCCACAGGAAGGCCCTGGGGACCAGAAGGCGAGGATCCTCCTCCTTGCTGCTGGTTATGATACCGCACCTGGTCCCTGGCTAACTTCCCTGTAGCCGGGGTATGTAAGACACTGTACTCAGACACAATCACTGATGTCTGACTTTTTGATTTAAGCCTCACAACGACCCTGCAGAGCCCTCTTTACAGGGGCGGACACCGACACTTGGACAGGTGAAGCAGCGTGCCCCAAGTCACACAGGTGGAGGGGGGCACACCTGATTTTCAATTCCAGCCTGCAAGGCCCGGGTGTACCCTACCACAGGAGTGGGTCTCCAGCTCATTCTTCTGCCTACCCATCTTTCGAGCATGACACTCGGGGGGTTAAACCGGGGGCCAGTTCTGTGTCCTGGAGCACGCGGAGGGCAGGGACTCTACTCCCGAAGGAGAGTCTGACCCTGGCCAGAGCTCCTCCCCAGCACTCGTACCTGGATCGCCCCACGGTGCTCCTCCTGGGACAAGAAAGGCGCTTGGTAAATCTAACCACGGTTACAACATACATACAGGCATCTTTCGGTTCTTCTGCTCTAAAGAAACTTCTCTGGGCAGTAGACACTGCTTTCGAGTGCAGAAGAATCTTCAGCGTGCAGCATTTTAGAAACGGGCTCGGGGACTTGGGATTTGGTAAAGCACTCACAGCTCAGCGTGTCGGTGGAGATGTCTTTGATGAACACTCCATTTTCCCCCAACTCTTTCCCCCTAACTCAGTCTCAAGGACTCTACCTCTTTCACCCTGACACCAGGCCGCGAGGAGATCAAAGCAGCAGTCAAGGACAAGGGCAGTTATGAGGGAGGACCCAGAAAGATAACGGCAGAAAAAGACACAGCGTTCAACAGTATGAGAAAGAAGATGTTAAGAACAGTGATTTATTGGCACACTAGCAAATTAAAAAAAAAAAAAGAATTAGAAAATACTTTGGGTTTTCTTTTAAATATTCTTGAATGTCTACGGAATCACTTGTAATAAAAGAGGATTTCTATTGTGCTCAAGTTTGTAAACTTCTGATGCCCTTTTGTTTTTAACCTACAATCCACAAGACTTTTTTTTTTCCTATGGTACTGGGGATGGAACCCAGGGGCATTCTACCTCTGAGCTATACCCCTAGTCCTATTTTTTATTCTTTATTTTTGAAACAGGGTCTCACTAAGTTGTGGAGAGCCTCACTAAGTAGCTGAGGACGGCCACGAACCTGGATCTTCCCATCTCAGCCTCCCAAATGCTGGGATTACAAGCGTGCGCCACCACACTCGGCCTATTTTATATTCTTTATTTTGAAACAGGGCCTCACTAAGTAGCTGAGGCTGGCTGTGAACCCAGATCCTCTGGTCTCAGCCTCCCAAGTACTGGGATTCCAAGCGTGCGCCACCACGCCCGGCAAGACACGATCTTTTACAGACTGGTATCACGAAGGCACCTTGTGAGTAATCATCAGAAGACTAGGGAAGAACGAGATAAACTTTGGGAAGAATTACATAAACTACCACCACAGCAACTGCAACAAGAAATAGTGCTCCTTGAAGATTCGCTAAAGAGAAAAACCTGGGAGAAATGCACAATCCAAGCTTCTCTACACTGTGGGCTCAGTGAGGTCAGGTGAGCATCCAAAGACAACCAGGCTGTACAAGGACGGGTTTCAGCTAAATGCCTAGTGACCAGCTATTGTATTTGTTGAGAGGACTGTGGAACTGTTTATTAAATCCCATTAGACAAGCTAAATAATTGACGAGCTTAGCAGCGGATAAAAAATAGTATTTATCATAGTGATAAACTGCACACTTAACCCAGGGTTTCAGGACTTGCTCTCGGCTCTACTGCTGGGACTCTTGGCCAAGTATCCAAGCAGTTGGGTTTTGACTTTAGCTTCTGCCTCCATCCAAGCTGGGAGGCGACTACTGGACAGACATCTCTTGCAATCTTACCAGGATTTGAAATCTAACAGTGAATTCATGTTGGCCCCGTGCCTCTCTCTCAATTTAACCAGCTGACTCGGTTGGTTGGGAGGGAGTATGAAACCAAACAGGCGTGCGGATGCCTCTCACGCCAAAGCACTCGATAAAACCACCTCTCCTCCTCCCTCTCTCAGAGACTGACACTTAGTAAACACAGGTGACACTTAAGGGCACACCGGCCTTTCCTCTGGTGACTGCCATTAACCTGATCCTTACCAGCACCTCCCAGTCCACACCAGCAGGCACAAGAGAGCAGGTGAGCACGTCTACATTGTATGCATTTACACACACATGTCTACTCGTATCCAAGCACCTGTGCCCACGCACATAAGCCCAGGTAAACCTCCAGGCCACTTCCCGGCAAGCTGACCCCTCCCGCTGAGGGTGGCTGCAGAGCTAGTTTCTGGACTCGTGCACATGCGTGCTAGCGACCTGGGCAACCCTGGGGGAGCTGCAGAGAGATGATCTCCGGGGGCAGGAGGGTCCCCCCCTCACATTAGGCCTTCCCTTAGGATTTAGTGAGAATTTCTGCTCTTGACATTGGTCACCCTATAGTGGCTTTGGGTAGGTTTTCTCTCTAGAATAAAACGCTCTTTAAAAAAAGTTAAAAATCATTAAATGCGCTCCCTAATATAGGGAAGCAAGGGGATCATAAGAGACTCTAGACGAAGAAGGAAAAAGCTTAGATGAGCAAAGAAGGTGACTTAACTGAAGGTGATGGGAGAGGGCGGAAGGAAACACCCAAATGCACGTGATGTACTTTCACAAACATATCAAAGTCAATCACTAAACGGAACATGAGAAGGAGGGAGTGGGGCAGGAATGGAGGAAGGACTAAAGGAGAGATGTGTGCATGTATGCCTTTACCAGCTTGTACCTCACAAAGATGTATGAATAAAATGCACCAATAAAAACGATTAGTACTGCTAGCCGGGCGTGGTGGCTCACGCTTGTAATCCCAGCATTCGGGAGGCTGAGACCGGAGGATCCGGGTTCGCGGCCAGCCTCAGCTACATAGTGAGGCACTCCGCAACTTAGTGAGACTCGGTTTCAAAATAAAGAATAAAAAATAGGGCTGGGGGTATAGCTTGGGGGTAGAATGCCCCTGAGTTCAACCCCCAGTACC
>PVLC010001193.1:16685-49626 GCA_004027655.1 Graphiurus murinus | reverse complement strand
CAAAACAAAACAAAAAAAAAACGATTAGTACTGCAAAATACATAAGTAAATAAATAAAAACTAAGCACATGGCACGGGAAGATCAGAAAGGAGAGGGAGAGAGGCAGGGGCGCGTGACGTGGCGAGGGCGGGCGGGCGGCTCACCTGCAGAGCCAGGCGCACGACGCTGGAGGTGTAGGTCAGCATGGCGTGCAGGATGCCCAGCAGGGAGAAGAGCAGCGTGGCCGCCAGCTCGCTGCTGCTCTTGTTGTCCACGTCCAGGCACAGGGAGGCCGTTTCCGAGAACAGGTGACACACATGATTGACGAGTCCTGGGCACCAAAACAAGGAAAACATGTCATAAAATGAGAGCGGTGACACGTTGCGCGAAGCCAGCAGAAAGGCGTTCTTGCTCCACCTTGCCCAGGCTCTAAGCAGACCTCGGACTGTAACATCCACGTGGGGAAGTCGTTTAGAATGCGGGTTCCCAGGCCTCACGCCCAGGGAACCTGGCTGATTGGGAGCCCGGAGTGGGGCCCAGGGACTTGCTAAAGAAATCCCCCAAGCGATTTTATTGGTGCTCTGTAATCATACATCTTAATGAGGTACGAGCTGGTAGAGACACATGCACACAGCGCTCATTTAACCCTTCCCCAGTTCCCGCCCCATCTCCTCCCTTCTCAGGTTCCGCTTAGTGATTGACTGTTTGTGGATGAGCATCCTGTGTATTGGGGTGTTTCCTCCCCCCTCTCCCATCGCCTTCAGTTGAGTCACCTTCTTTGCTCATCTAGGGTTCCTCCTTCGTCTAGAGTCCCTCTTATGACCCACTTTCTCCCTAGCTTTCACATGTCAAGGAGAGTGTACAACTTTACTTTTTGTGACTGACTTAATCTATTTCCCTGCAAATGACATGACTTTGTTCTTTTGGCTCAGTAAAACCCCAAGTGATTCTGACACAGATTAGACGCAACAGGGTACAAAGAAGCCAGTCCTAAGTATTATTGCCAAATATATTGAACCCAAACCATTCCCAAAACCACAAGTGGAAAAACATGATCCCACGCGGGCGGGCTTTGCAGGGTCTGAGCAGTCCCCGACACCTGTGACTTCGGGACACGTGTCACGTAGAAGGTCAAAGGTGAAGGGGACCAGCCCAGCGCAGTCCAGCTCCGAAAGCAGCAGAGAGGGGCCCCCGGCGGCCAACTGTGCACGGTGCCGGACTCCCAGCGAGGACGGCACAGTGCTCTCTGCTCTCACTCAGCCAAGAATAGACGCAGTCATCCCTACTGCACAGGACAAGGACAGCCTCTCCAGCCTGCTAGGCGGAAAGAAGAGGTCAGACTGCCACGTCCCCGTAAGATGGAAAGGGGGGACCGGGCAAAAATGTCTCCCAACAGCAACCCTGCCGGCAGCACCGGCGAACAGGGCTTCAAGAGGCCGGAGTCACTGTGTTTGCAGCATTCTTCTAAGCTGGAACTCTGGCTTCAGGGTCAAAATGGGTAGTTTTCCAAAGTTGCAAGACCTTCAATGAAATGAGACTATTTTACCAACTTTCCCACATTATCAACATGTTGCCAATCTTGTTTCATTTCTTTTTTCAAAGTACTTTAAGGCAAACACTGAGTATTTCTCCTGTAAATACTTCCATATACTTTTTTTTAGCTGCATGGCCCTTACCACTTAATTTTCTTCCTATAGCTCAATGTGGTGGCGCACGCCCATAATCCCAGCACTTGGGAAGCTAGGACTAGAGGACGGCAGGTTTGAGGCCAGCCTTAGCAACTTAACGAGGTCCTCAGCAAGTTAATGAGACCTTGTTTTGAATAAAAAATAAAATAGGCCAGGGGTGTAGCTCAGGCTTATAATGTCCCTGGGTTCAATCCCTAGTACCACACACATACACACAAAAATTTATGTATATTCCACATACAAACTATGCTCAAAGCTCCTCAATTGTCTCAAAACTATCCTTTCTACAATGAGTTTATTTGAATCAGGATGCAAACCAGGTCCACATGCTCCATTTGCTGTGAGCCTTAAGTGTCCATTAATTTCTAATAGTCTTCCTCCCGCCCACAACTGTTGTGCCATCTTTGTTGCAAAGATTAGGACATTCTTCTTGTAGACACCCTTGCAACATGGCTTCTATAGCCTTAGATTTCCTGAAAGCTGGCAATTAGGCGTAGAGACTCGATTTGATTTGGGTTCAATTCATTTGGCAATAACACTTAGGACTAGCTTCTTTGTATTTCCCGTCTTTTCTTATCTGGAAAGATACACCATCTGTCTGTGAGGCATTAAACTTAATCCCCGGATTCAGAGGCTATCAATCTAACCCATCCAATAAGCTGCCGCCCATCCAGTGCTACCTACTAATGACCGCTCTGTCCCACGATTTCATTAGACAGGGCATTCTGGTGACTTTCAAATTCCTTCTCTATATTTCAAGCTGATTTTTCTCCTACAAAGAACCACCTTCGACAGCTAGCTGGTTATCATAAAATATGGTTCTAAAAGGAAAAGGCACATGTTTATTCTTTCCTGTTATCGGTTTTCGGAAGAACGATTTTGCATTAACAACAACTACCCAGAGGTGACTAAAGTGGAGCGAAGAAACGGTCGAAATGTACTAGTGAGTTCAGTCGGTAGCATCGCTGTGAGCATAGCGGCTTGGTCAAGAATTTATCTCAGGAGCTTCAGATGGTTTCCCTCCTTCTGTGCTCAGTGTGTGGCATCTGTGGCCCCTTAGAGCCTCAAAAGTGTCCTCACTTCTGCTACAATAAGCCCAAGTGCATCTTGCAGAATTCCTGCCTCAGACGGCGCCTGTGCTGCCTCTCCGAGGAGCTGTTTTTTTGTCTGTCTTAATCAGGAATGGTACTTTATAGACCAGGGTCTGAGCACTGGGGAGGAGGCTGCACCGGGGCCAGGGATCCGATAGAGATAAGTAGTATGTATCGCTTAAAGAAAAATCACAAGCTCATGAAATACTTCAATGGCAGGGTTCAAGAATGGACCCCAAATATTATGGCCAGATAAATTCAACACCATAAGTCTTCAGAAAAATAAAATCTTTAAAATAGTGTGCATCTGTGGTGGTGTTGGTGGGGGAAGGTCTTTGACTACTACTTAACATGATATGCAAAAATTTCAGATGAATCACAGATCTATGCATGAAATCTAGTACTACAAAATTCAAGAAGAAATGTGAGAGATATTTGTAATTAGGAGGCGGGCAAGATTTCTTAGCACTCAAGAAGCCCTAATTCATTAAAGAAGAGATAAGTAAGACTTCAAGAAAAATTAACACTTTTGCAAATCAAAAGACACAAGAAAAATAGGTAAGCCAAAGACCAGGACAAAAATATCCCAAAAACATTTGAAAGAATTTTTATCCAGAATATATTTTTTAAAAGTGCATATTATCAGTGACACATTGAGCTATACCTCAGCCCTTAAAAAAATGAAATTTTGAAAAAGGGTCCAAGTTGATGAGGGTCTAGCTAAATTGCTGAGGCTGGCCTCAAACCTGTGATCTTCCTCTCTCAGCCTCCCAAGTACTGGGATTATAGATATGTGCCACCCTGTCTGGCTTTTACAAGTTTTTTTATACTCCTTTTCTAGAAGATGGTCTCTTTAGTTTGACTTTAATGAACCCAAGAGGAAATAATCACTAGTTTGCACGATGCAGATACAAAATTATCCAGGAGGAAGTCTCTATTTTGGCAGGTTACACTTGGATTTAAAGTATTATCTTCAAATCATTAAGGATAGAAATACAGCATACTTTCCCAAGCTCAGAAGTTCAAAGTGTACCCTTGTATCAGCTCTCCACTCCCACCGATTTTGAAGAAGGGATATAATAAGGACAAAATGACCAAAACCGGGACAGCTCCCACACATTAATATTCCCAGAGCACAGAACATCTGAGAATAACTTACGGGGATGACTCCTTGGGGGAACTGCTGATAATTAATGCAAAACAGTTCTTGGATTTTTTGATGAGCTGGTTATAATGAAAGCAAAACAATTCCTGGGTACTTTTGACTTCATGAATTTTGGTTTCTTTTAGAGATGTTAGGATGGAGTAGCAGTAAGAAGCGCTGATGGTGGCATCTGACCAGGGGCCTGGGGAGCCCTAGCATCCCATCCCACAGGCCTTCACACAGTGTCCCCGAGGGAGACGGCAGGCAAGCCAGGCACAGAGGCCCTCCTTACACTGCCGCCCTCTTCCCTCCTGTATACGTATCACGGTTTCTTTATTCATTCATCTGTTGAAGGACACTCGGGTTGATCCTATGACTTGGGTATTGCGGTAGTAGTACATTGACTGTGGGAATACGGAGCTCTTTGATACACCGGTGTCAAATCTTCCGTAAAATTTTTCATGATGGCTATATGAGGTTGGAGGCCAGCCTCAGCAATTTAGCAAGGCCTTCAGCAACTTAGTGAGACTCTGTTTCAAAATTTAAAAAAAATCTGTTTTAAGGGCTGAGGTGTAGCTTGATAGTAGAATGTGTGCCCTGGGTTTAATGCACAGGACCAGACAAAACCAAAACAGCTGTAAAATTTGATGTGGGGGAGACATTCTTTCCCCAACTGATCAGCGCCTTAAGCACCAAAACCAGAAGTCGCATCAAGTCGGACTAGTTCAACGTCTGCTCTTGAGAACTTGGAGGTGACGGAGGCGATGCCCGTCACAGTGTAGGGGTCTAGGAGGCGGCACCCTCTTAGTGAAGAACTTCGGGGGCCCGTGCCACACAGCCCCCGAGCGCCGTAACTCAACTAAAATGCCTCGGAATGGAAATTAGGAGTAAAAAAGACCATCTAGCAAGCCTGGAGCGTGGATGCAGAAAACCACCAGACGTGTTTGCTAAAATATACTTAGTAACAGAAAAGGGCGAGAAAGGCAAGGGGAGCTGCATCGCTCCCTTTACTAGAGAAACAGAGCTTTTACAAAAAATGAGTAAATAAAATGGGGTAGGATAGCACACCAACAAGTTCTATCTGAAAAATAAACGTTTTGCTGACAGCTTATTTTGCAGAACTTGTTTTCAGATTGGCGCGCAGCAGGGGTGCTATCCCGTGACCGTCTCCTATTTTGGTGACATCTTTTGGGGGCAGTTAATTAACAGGTGCCGCTCGGCCGTGTGCCCGTCCTAACTGACGCCACAGGAGATGCAGCACGACATCAGACGTCCGACACCAGCGCTGTCAAGAAAATGATAACCATCAGCAGGGATCGAGTTTCCCTTGCAGCTCTGTGGCAGAGAAGATACACGTTAGCTAGGAAGAAGCTGATATGCAGCTTTTACACCGCGAATTTCTGGAGAATTTAAAGTCACGTGGAAAGGAAATTCAAGTCGGAAGGCAACTTCTAAGTGTTTGCTTCCACGTGAACGTCAAAGAGGAAGCTGGCAGAAGGAACCACACAGGAAAATAAATGGGGAGACACACCAAGAGCACGGTATAGCACCCATCCCTTCCCCCTGGACTGGACCTCTGCATGGCTCTCAAAATGTTGGAACTTCTGCAAACTGCCCCTCCCTTGCTCCCGTGTCACGGCGCTCTTCTGGGCTCCCTCCCTGGCCACGCCTCAGTTTCCTGCAGCTCGTCCGTCCCCTTCTTTCTCCCCACAATCAAGTACGTTCATGCACGTGGACTAATATCCATCTTCCCACTGAGCTAGACATCCCACCGGAGCAGGCAGCACCCCCGTCTGGGTTATGTCTGTATCACCCAAGCCTTGCCCGGTCTGTGGCTCAGAGTAGCTGTTTAAGAAACACGTCTTGAGCAAATGACATTAGGACATGACCAGAGGAGGGTTCATTCTAGAGACGTGTTGATTATTCATGAGAAACCCCATTAATGAACACTATGCCTCACAGCTGTGCAGAAAGAAACACAGGTCACTCAAAGGAGCGCCCGCAGAGGCTATCTAGAGCTTGCTTGCTGTCGTGGGCGAGTCTGCAGCCACTCTTGGGTTTAGCAGAGATGGGAGACGGACAGGGGAGGGGACGGAGGAGAGTACAGGAGAGGAGACAGGAAGCCCTGGGGTGGGCCATGGAAGCTGTGGGCAGGGGAAGCAGGGGATTAAGCAGAAGCAAAATGTCTTCTTTTTCGTCCAGGGAGCACACCTGGCTTTCTGGGACTGGTCCCGAGTTGGAAGTTGAGGCAGAAACCAGGGAAGCTGGCAGCCACTGGCCAGGTCCTGCGCGACGCCAGCGGTGGCTGCAGAGGTGCCGGGTGGTGCCCTGGGCCACCGCTGCAGAGGTCGAGGTCAGAGTTCTCTTTCCGTGTATCATCCGGCCACTGTCTGTCCGTATATATAATGTGTGATGGGGAATACTACAAGCACAGCGTTTAAGTCAGGAACAAGGAACGGGCGCTCGCTCTCTCAATTTTCTCTTTCCAAATTCTGTTGGAGAATCTCGCCAAAGAAGCAGTAAAGAAAGGAAGCCGAGAACACCAGAAACAGAGCTATGATCATCATCACCTGTGGATGATGGGATTATGAACCCAGAAGAAATAAGACTACTGTTGATCAGTCAGTGCATAAAATTGTCCTAACAATACAGACGATATCCAGTAGAAATGTGATTTAAAAAAAAAAAATCCCTTCCTTTCTTAACTAAATGACACCTTGATCTTCAACAAAACCCTTAGGGACAAATTTTATCAGAAATGTAAGGAGTATTTAAGGAAAAATATAACAAAGTTTCAAAATGAGACTTGAATAAATGGAAAAGCACAAGACTTTCAATGGTATGTACCTGTGAAAATAAAAATATAACCCAAGCTGGATGTGGCGGCACACACCTATAATCCCAGTATTTGGGAGGGTGAGACAAGAGGATCACAGGTCTGAGGTTAGCCTACAGTAAGTGAGTGAGGCCCTGTTTCAAACAAAAAGTAAGGGTGTAGCTCAGAGGTAGAATCAGTCCTCAGTTTAATCTCCAGTACCTCATATCTCATATAAATATACATATATAACTATATGTGACAAAATATATAAATAAATCCAAATTGACAGATAATATTGGTGTGATCAAAATCTTACAGAATATTTGGACAACATAAATTTATTCTACAGTAATCTGACAAGATAAATGCATAAGAATACTCAGGGTATTTTTGGAAAAAAAGAACAAGTCCTTCCCCTACCCAACATCAAAATATATTCCAATATCTCAATAATTAAAATACTATAATTCCAATATAGAATTAAAATCTACACCAATGGTACAAAAATGGAGTCCAAATATATATAATAGGAATTGTACAGAAGTGTATAAATTCTTATATTAACAGGATATGAAAATGTGAGATTTAAATTCTAAAAAACAAAGCTAGTTGTAACTGCTTAACCATTAAAAAACATTGAGGGGTAAATCCCTATGCCTCACATTATTCCTGAAAACATCTTCTTAAACATAAAACCAAACCCTCAGGTAAGGAAGGTTATCAGAAAATGCAACAGAAAACACTGACGGAGCCGACAGTCAAAACTTTAGAATCCACATTTCAAAGCCTCAATCCACAGAATTAACTCGTGTTTAACAAGAGTTACGTAAAATGGGTTAATAGCCATAACATACAAAGAGCACTTACAAATTGCTACGAAACTGTCAAGCAGCCCAGCCACTCACGAAAAGGAGAGGGCTATTTGCCAAAGCAATACAAATGATCAGTAATCCCACAAAAAGTGCTCACCTTAACAAGCAAAGATGACTTCTTGGGGAGAGGAAAATGAAGAGATTGGAAACCATGCTAAAAGATGGGGAACGACCCACAACAATAAAGAAATATACCTGACGTACTATGAGGAAGCAAGTTAGAAGGCACAAAGAATGGCCCCATTTCCTTATTAGTATATACAGTTTAGGTGTCAGAGTAGCTTTTATTTTTTTGTTTTGGCATTGGTAATTTCATGGCATCATTCCAACCGTTACACTCCTCCCCCCCTCAGCCCTCTCTGTCACTCGGATGGAGTCTCTGCCCCTTTATCTGCTTTTATAACTGAGGAACTTCTCACTTTCCAGGCACTGTGCCGTTTTCACATGTCATTTTACCTCGAGCACCCCCCATTGTTATTCCCACCACTGGAGAACGCAGACCAGACCGTATTCAGAACCAGAGGTAAGACGTGAACCACGCGAGCTTCCCAGCCCTGGCGCCCCCGCACCACCTGGGGCGCTTGGCAAGCCCCGCGCACTCATAACTGGGGTCAGCCCTGCGAGGCAAGGACCACTCAGCTTCATCGGCTTGCTTGTGCATTATTTAAATTTCGTAATGAATATGCATTGCTCTTGTGATCGGGAATGACAGATATTTTACATCTTGTAAAAAATTAAGAAGGATGATTGGCAGGACTTGAAGCCCTTTTTAATTGTGGCTGGAAACTTCGTTTGCTAACTGGGAGGCCGGCTTGGGTTGGAGCCTCTCTAACACCCAGAGGAACTGGGAGTGCATTCCAATGCTATGCTGAGGTCTTTTCTGCCCGCAAGAAAGTTTCAAGGTGTCTGAACTACGGGAAAGCTGAACACCATGGAAAGAAGCCCTGCGGGGCCACCTGTGGGCCACCACGGCAGATTAGCCGAGCTCAGAGGTAGAATGCCCCTGGGTTCAATCCCCAGTACCACACACACACACACACACACACACACACACACACACACACGTCTAAGTTGTTGAGGCTGGCCATGAACCTGCAATCCTCCTGTCTTGACCTTCTAAGCACTGGGATTATAGGAGTGTCATGGCACCTGGCTTGTATCTTTTTTGTGGGGGGATGGGTACTGGTGATCAAACCCAAGAGCACCATCTCTGAGCTACACCCCTAGCCCTATTTTTTTTTTTTTTTTTTTTTTTGAAACAGGGTCTAAGTTGAAGACCTAAATTACTGAGGCTGGCTTCGAACCTGCCATCCTCCTGTCTCAGTCTCCCAAATACTGAGATTATAGGCTTGAGCCACCCTCAACTGGCTGTTTTTTTTCTTTTTTATAAAGGAAATCTGGTAGTTAACGTCTGACATTTCAGTATCCTAAAATGATAATACTATCTTTCCAGAAAAAAAAATCTAAATCTTACTTATGAATGTAAATATATTTTAAAAGCAAAGGCCTTAGAAAGATCTAGCATTAGAAATAATTCTACAACCTATTTATTTGAATAAATATTTTGGCAGCAGAAAAAAATCGAGTCCTAATATATGAAACAAAGCAAAAAACAATCTCCTAAAAGAAAGATATATAATTGGGGGGGGGCATTTGACTTTGAATTAAGACTGGGATTTTTAGTTGATCAGCTAGAGAATCCCCCTATTCCCCTGCCCCATCCCACACACAAATTGGCCTGACTCTCCTCCCTGTCTCTGCCCAGTGACCCAGCGCCTTGCACATACAACCTTCTCCTTCCTCTGGCGTATAAGCACCATCAGGACAGGGGCCTTGTTTTATCCCAAGTTAGGGCCAGATCGACGGTTGTGTGCCTAGATCAGTGGCTGAAATTAGTTCCCAACAAACATTTAAATAAATGACCGCACAGATGACTAGACAAGAGGGAAGAGAAGCCGTCTGATATTCTGGACCAGAGCGAGCGAGCGGCGGGCCTGCAGACGGAGGAATGCTAACACGAGGGGCAGAGCAGAATCCTGAATTTCATTTCCCATCAGTGTCTGATTACCTACTGATTAAATCTGATAGGCTGCAAGAGGAGAGAAAGCATGATTAGGTCCCGGTGTGTCACCTACAGCACTGTAAATGTAAGTCAGCACATGTTTTCTTACATATAGCAGCTTTTAGAGAAAATACAAAGCCATCATCTGTTGAAAAGTGCTCAGACTGTTCTGTATGCAGCCATATATATACACACACACACACACACACACACACACACACATATATATACACACACAGTTTCACTTAGATCTATAAGTGAAACTGTAAATATGTACTTAGAGATTTCATGTAGTTTTCTATACAATCAAGGGTTGTGATTCAAAAATGCATGGGAGCCGGGCATGGTGGCGCACGCTTGTAATCCCAGCATTCGGGAGGCTGAGACCGGAGGATCGGGGTTCGCGGCCAGCCTCAGCTGCCTAGTGAGGCACACTGCAACTTAGTGAGACTCGGTTTCAAAATAAAGAATAAAAAATAGGGCTGGGGGTATAGCTCGGAGGTAGAATGCCGCTGAGTTCAATCCCCAGTACCGCCAAAAAAACCCAAAACAAACAAAAAATGCATGGGAGTCAGCTGGGCGTGGTGATGCACACTTGTAATCCCAGTACTTGGGAGGCTGAGACCGGGGGGAACCAGGTTCGCAGCCAGCCTCAGCTACTTAGTGAGGCCTTCTGCAACTTAGTGAGACCCTGTTTCAAAATAAAAAATAAAAAATAAAATAGGGCTGGGGGTGTAGCTCAGAGGTAGAATGCCCCTGAGTTCAGCCCCCAGTACAACCCCCCCCCTAAAAAAAAAAAATAAGCATGAGTCATCGCTTCCTATCAGAGAGGCTGTTTTTGTGTCTCTCCTGCATACATCTTCTCACAGAAACATACTGTCTCCAGAAGAGAAGGAAATGAGCGGATTCGCAATGCCGGCTATGTGCCAATATTATTTCTCAACACAACTGTGTGGGATGACAGGACCCCCTCACACAGACGAGGAGGCAGAGCTCAGACGTGGACCCTGCCCGTTACGCAAAGTCACGGGGCTGTCATGTCATAGGGTCAGACGGCAATCCAATTTAACTGAGGAAATCTAAGTACACACACATCCAATGTTAAGCTACTGCTCAACATTTTGTGAAAGTTAAATGATAAATATTCAGAAGCCCCTCCGCGGATTCATATTTTACAGTAAAATTCAGGAAACTAAAAACCATTGGGGGGAACATTTTTCTTCTGTGGCAAAAATCAGATTATATAATCAAGAGCCAACAAGACAACCCCAAAAATGGGTGTGATCGGATTGTTATCAAAAAGAATCATTGAGGCTGAGACCAGAGGATCCGGGTTCGCGGCCAGCCTCAGCTACCTAGTGAGGCACTCCGCAACTTAGTGAGACCCGGTTTCAAAATAAAGAATAAAAAATAGGGCTGGGGGTATAGCTCGGAGGTAGAACGCCCCTGAGTTCAATCCCCAGCACCGCAAAAAAAAAAAAAAAAAAAAATCATTGGCCACTTTTAGAAGTTATTGCTAACATTGTGAAGCAGCAAGTATTAGAATACATGAGACAGACCAGATCACAGTGCAGCTGCTTCCAAAACAAGTCCACTCAACATTTCCAGATTGCATTCCTATAAAGAAATAAATACTTTTTCTGTGAGTCTCTAAAGAAAAGATCTGCTCGAGGAGATATATCTTGAGTATAAATCATTTATTTGCGAAATATGTGTCTTAGTAAAAACCTGTACAAGTAAAATCGCCGACAGGCTCGCTGCCTTGAATTGAGTTTTTTTAAAAAATGCCTCTCGTGCTAAGGCCACAAAGATAACACTCCAAGCAAAATTTATTTCTGGCATTGTTCATGGCCAAATTACTGCAGGAGGGTCAGTGAATCGTAGAATATCCAACATGCTGAGAAAAACAACATTAAATAAACACGCACACATATAACTGCAGATGTAGGTAACACTTGTAGAGCACTAACTTCATGTAAGACAACATTTCGATACCTCTACACACATCCTTACATAATCCTTGGGACGACCTCCTGTTTTAGAAATTATAAATTACAGGCGAAGCCACTGAGGCAGGGGGGAGACATCTTGCCCGAGAGGTCATGGTAGATTTAAGAATGCCAGGAGCTGAACCCAGATAACTTTGGACAAGAGTCGCCACTCTCAGCACATGAAGCTGATGACGCGGTTAGCTTTATAGAACCAGTATCTTTATGGTATCATATCTCAGTTGGTACCGGGAATTGAACCCAGGGGCATTCTGCCTCTGAGATATGCCCCAGCCCTATGTTAGTTTATTTGAAAACAGGGTCTCAATTTGCTGAGGCTGGCTGCAAACCTGTGATCCTCCGGTCTCAGCCTCCCAGGTACGAGGATTATAGACATGCAACATCACACCTGGCTTCCCACCAGTATTTGTAAAGTATCAGCAAGTCTTTGTAATATTTTATAAGGTGATATAGAGTGAGCAGGGAAAGATATACCCTTTACTGCTTTTCTCATGGTTAAAGTCTTAAAACTGGTACTAAACTTGAAGGTGACATAAGGTTTTCTCCTTACAAAAAGATACTAAGACTTTGTATATTAGTCAGTACACTAACAGACTTACAGAATTCCTTAACACACTTTAGCTGCCCCTACGAAGTGAGAGCAAAGCTTTAACTCCGAGAAAGGTAAGCACTATAGAAAGACATTGAGAAATTCGTTCTAGCAGTGCCCGATTAGGCAGCTAAAGCAACTATATGATTGTTCCTTAAAAATCTCAGATCTATACACTGAGAGAAGACAGACACAGAGGAAAAGCCTTTCACAAAAAACAGATGAGGCATACCTGTGACCCCAGTACTTAGGAGGCTGAGACAGGAAGATGGAAGGTTTGAGGCTAGCCTTAGCAAGTTAGCAAAACCCTGTTTCAAAAATTTTTTTTTTAAATTATTTTTTAAAGGATTTTTTTTTTTTTTTTTTTTTTTGCGGTACTGGGGATTGAACTCAGGGGCATTCTACCTCCGAGCTATACCCCCAGCCCTATTTTTTATTCTTTATTTTGAAACCGAGTCTCACTAAGTTGCGGAGTGCCTCACTAGGTAGCTGAGGCTGGCCGCAAACCCGGATCCTCCAGTCTCAGCCTCCCAAATGCTGGGATTACAAGCGTGCGCCACCACGCCCGGCTTTAAAGGATTTTTTTAAAGGGTTAGTGGTCGGAGGAAGAATGCCCCTGAGCTCAGGAGAAGAGAAGTCAATTTTATCAATGACCGAAACCCATACACAGACCCCAAAGAGAATATACTACAAGTATCCAATCAATATACAGAAATGTTACAAATTAAAAATGCGAGATACTACCATAGACCATGAGAAAAATTAAAATGAAAAAGTATGTAAAAGCTGGGCGTGGTAGCGCACGCTTGTAATCCCAGCATTTGGGACGCTGAGACCGGAGGATCCGGGTTATCGGCCAGCCTCAGCTACCTAGTGAGGTCCTCTGCAACTTAGTGAGACCCTGTTTCAAAATAAACAGGGCTGGGGGTGTAGCTCGGTAGTAGAATGCCCCTGGGTTCAATCCCCAGTACCGCAAAAAAATAGGTATGTAGAGCCATTAGAAATTTGTTACACTACTGGTTGTAGCAATGCCTATTAATCCAGCACTTAATAACTGACAAGATCTATAAAGTCTAATATCTTAGCTTTAAAGAATTCTATTCCTTGTGTGTGTGTGTGCGTGCACACACACACACACACCAATACACACTTGTATACCTATCCAAAACAAATGACAGGTCCTCAAAAAGATATGTAAAATATTAATGTCAAACTCAAAAAAGCCAAATATTCAAACAAAAAGGAGCAACTGCAGTATATTCACATATTAATAACTGCGTAGCAATTAAAAAAAAAAAAAAACTTGTAAAAAGAATGATGTGGATGATTGTCTCAGAAATTATGCAGTGAAAGCAGCCAGACTGGAAGGAGCCATGCTTCTAACCCCTTTCACAGGGCTTTCAAGAATCAACAAATCAACAGTGATAAAAATCAGAAGGTTGATTAGCTCTGAGTAGAAGCACTGACTTGGAACCTTCTAGTGTAGTACAAGTGTTCTTTATCTAGATCCGTGAGTTGATTTTGCATTTGTATACATACGTCTATGAAACTTCAGTAAGTGCTACGCTTAAAATTCATGTACTTTACCACACGGCCTGTTAAACCTCAAGAAAGGAAATACAATAAATTGTAAATGTAATAAAAATACAATAAATTGTAAATAATTTTCATACGCATTGAAGTATTTTTCCAGCTGAAACTCAGTTTCAATTTGTATAGAAATATAACATGTTCCAAGCAGTTTGTGAAAACAGGTGATATTCTGGGATAATGGAACTTTAAAAACCTTTGCAAAGCTGGCGTCTGGTTTTGACAGTAAGTCGACTGTGGGAAGCAGGAAGGAACGGCTGGCGGTGCCTGGGCTCAGCACCAGTGTTGTGGGAGGAGCGGAGAGCATGGTGAGCACCCTTGGGGTGAGCTCAGGGAAGTAAGGGCTTGACTGGACCCCCAGAAACCCAGGCCCGCCGAGCCCCTCCCAGCTCGAGCCTCCTGGACAAGCTCTGCACCTCACGAGGCGAGCTCTTGTCATTCATACAGAAGCTTCAACAAATGATTTTTAAGAAAGCCAGGCGTGGCGGCGTGCGCCTGTGATCCCAGTACTTGGGAGGCTGAGACAGGAGGATCCCAGGTTCAAGGCCAGCCTCAGCAACTTTCTAAGGCCCTCTGCTGTTTCCAAATTAATAAAATGGGCTGGAGGTGTAACTCCAAGGTAGAATGACCCCTGGGGTTCAGTCCCCAGCACCACACACCCCCTCCATCTCTAAATACTGCATGATTTAAAAATGGTTTGTTTAATGATATTGGAGGAAACCAACCGCTAAATCAGAACCATTTACAACAGAAAAGAAAGTCTGGGCCTGGGAGGGAGGCACAGAGACAGAGAAACTCTTAGGAGAGGAAGACAAAGTCTAACGTCCAGAACACTCAGCTGTGGCGCAGTTAATAGAAGAGGAAACGAGAGGCCTGCGATTCATTTAGCTGTTTGTAGCCAGTGACAGACACCTAGGAAAGAGGACTGGATTGAATTCAGAGCTCGGAGCTTCTATAGACTATAAACATCTTATTGTTTGCCAATCGCTAATGTATACATCTGCACGTCCAAAGAGCCGATACTTCACTTTTCATTAAAAAAAAAAAAATTAATGCTAGATCATTGCTCATCAGGGACTTAGTTTTAGAGACTTTGAAATTCTACAGGCTTCCCCGATAAAATGCATATAAAGACATTTGAAATCTAAGCGATCTCTTGACATTTGACGAAAAGTCACGGCAGTGGCCCGCAGACAGGGAGGGCCCTTCACCCGTGAAGGTTGGCGATTAGCTTTGCCTCGCGATCGGTGCATGAGTTATTAAACGCCTCCATAAAGTTTTATTCCCGTTTTAATCCCGTTAATAACTCTCTCTGCTCTAAATGTCTCACTGTTTGCTGCATACAACAGCGACGTACTGCAATCATCGCGGCCCGCCGTGAGACTTCTTCCCCCTGAAACTAGGGACGTAAAAGCAGCGTGGGAGACGTTCCCGCCACCGGCCCTGTCATTTAAAGGGAAGAGCGGGAACCAGATGTTAGCGCCCCTCTCTGCGCAAGCGTGACCTGCTTGAGTCCACATTTCCATGCTCAGTTGCTGCGTGTCAGCAGCCGAGACATAAGGGAATTAAAGTGAATGTGCGTCTCAGAGCATGGTGGAAGCACTTGGAGAGAAACCGATTTACATCTTAACGGCTCTTTCATTCCATCCACTCCCCCCGCCTTCCATCCTGGAGATGGCAACCCTGCTCCCAACACTGCCGAGGACAGGGCAGCATCTTCGGGCTGTCTGGACTCTGCAGGCCAGGGGTCCTCCTCCTGGCTCTCTGGAACCATCTCTGGCATAGCTGTCCCTCCAAGACTAGCGCGCACACACACACAGAGCAGAGCGCTCACTGCTCTTCAAAAGTGACACCAAGAGCCAGAACAGAATCGTTCAGCTTGGCGCAGTTCTTACCTAGCAGAGGCTAACTGGCACAGGCAGATTGTTTACTATAATTTTTACATTAAGCCTGAGGGCAGATAGTCCCTTTTCCTGCAAACATCTTCACAGTACTATGAGGGCATCAGGACATTATTTTTTGAGCCAGGCGTGATGGCACATGCTTGTAATCCCAGTACTTGGGAGGCTGAGACCGGAGGATCCGGGTTCGCGGCCAGCCTCAGCTACTTAGTGAGACCCTGTTTCAAAATAAATAAAAGATAGGGCTGGGGATGTAGCTCGGAGGTAGAATGCTCCTGGGTTCAATCCTCAAGTACTAGGAAATATATGTGGTGCCCGTTGTTGAGCTGAAGCCGAGCTTGCTAACTAGATTTCACAAGTGCGCTGACTTGCGAGGGTTTGAGGGCTGTCTTGAGATAGTACGAACAAGTCACCACACGGGTCGGCACAGCAGGGCGTGCAGGCCGGCCACCTGATTTTGCAAGTAAAACTTTATTGAAACAGACTTGCCCGTTTTGTGAATTCTTGTTTTCATGCTAAGGCTTACAGAAATGAGTCACCACAACAAAGACCTACGGCCTCCAAACCCGAGATATTGTTTGGTCCTTTGCAAGGAAAAGTCTGCCAGCCTCGATGTGCAATTAGACTCGTCATGGAGAACAGCAATTGAGAATGTTATTCTTTAAAGGAACCAAAGGCAGCTTTGAAGTGTGCGTTCATGTGTGTGCATGAGAAACAAACATTTTATATATATGCACATGCACACACACATGTGTACACATATATACGTATACATATATACGTATACATACACATATATACGTATACATATATACGTATATATATACACACATATATATATATATATACACACACATATATATACACATACATATATGCACTGGGGATTGAATGCAGGGCATTCTGCCCCCAACCCTACTTTTTCTTTTGCAAAGGGTCCAAGTTGTGGAGGGCCATGCCAAGTTGCTGGGGCTGGCTGCAAATGTGCAATCCTGTTTCAGCCTCCATATACTGGGATTACAAGTGCGCACCACCACACCCGGCTCTTTCTTGCAGCCCACCCAACTTCCATAGAGGTTTTCTGGTCTCTTGAGTGAACACCGATTTAGACAGTTGAATAATAAAGCCAGTGCCAAGCGAGTACCGAGGTTTGCGACCCTTCACGAGCCACCGGAGACAAGCACAATCTCTTCAACCCCATCCTTGGAAGCGCTGCAGCTTTTCTGCGCCGAGTTGCGTAGTGTCGTGAAAATCCGTTATCCTGACAGCACTGCCGGTAAAACCAAGGCTGGAATTCAAGGTCATTACTGAAAGGTCACTGCACAGGGATGTGCCAGCCGCCAGTTTTCAAATGTTAATAACTCTGATATTTTTCAAGTACAAACAAAAGCTTCCACTTTGTTTTAGAGTTCTTCCCCTGAATGTTTCATTTCTATAGTTGCGTGCTGCTGTAACGTCAGTGAATCCACTTATTACTCGTGTGCTTTGCAGCCGGCCTGTGCGTCACCGCCGTGCTTCGAGGACTCGCAGAGGCCGAATGGGCAGGAGCGCCGTCATCTTACTGAGCGAGCGCGTCTCTTTCCCACCTGCTTCTCCCGACACCTGCTCTCTCCCCCTCGAAGCTTCCACTCCTCACAAGCGTTCCTTGAGAATTGCTGTGATAAAGTTTCCCTCAAAAGCTGACTTTCTGTATACACGTAAGAAGGGACACACGAGTACAGCTAGCTGGCTAAGTTCCTCCGCAGAGCTCTTCCCGACTGCAGCCTGCCGCCTCGCTTTGCGCTTAGCACGGATGCGCCCATTTTCCCGCATCTTTTGCTCTTCCAGGGCCCGGGGCCGAGGGCTCTGCATTTCCTCACAGGGCACTCACCCCGGCCGCTCGGTTCACCCAAGTGAGTGCTCAAAGCGGCGGCTACGTCAGGACAGCCGCATGGACAGCAGCGGTCGGCATACAGATCCCCCCGCGTGATGGGGACCCGAGTGCCCCAAGATGCACCCATAGAGCTGCCCGTCACCAACTGCTGGTGCGTGGTCTGAGACAGTGACTGATACGGCGCTGTCACAAAGCACTTAAAAGCAGGTAACAACCATTTCTCCTTCCTTATCTACAGTACAGTCCACTTATATTGGGGCAATGTTGACGGTATCAGTATTAGAAGAGCTCTTGTATGTTTGAAACAGGGAATTTAACTCTGCATCAAGTATAATAAATATAAGCCAATCACAAAGCCAGGATTGATCAAAATCCAAGATTCACGAAAAGATTCAAATCCACGCAGGCGCCAGTTGTCTGAGACTCTTCGTGTAACCACCCACAACTGAGTCTTCACTCACTTGGGGCTTACAAACACCTGAGGAGCCTTAACTAGCTGTGGGAAGATGAGACCACCTTCTCAGTTCTGAGAGCAGAGCAGGGTGCCGTGTCATGCCTGAGCTCTCCTCTCGGGGGAGTAGAGTCAGCTCTTCAGGCCACCAGGACCTTCCCTCCTTCCCCTCCTAAACCTACCAGCAGGGGTAACTGTGGAGTCAGTCCTGGACCTCCCAGTGCTCCCAGAATCCCCCACTCTTCCTTACCCACTGCACCCATGGCTCTGTGTGCTCATCTGTAAGACCATCTGGACTCAGCACCCCCGTTGTCTCTACTGGCTCCAAAGCAGGAAGTCTGCTCAGAAGCCAACTGCCTGAATGTTGAAGGCGCGTCCCCGACACATGTGGCGTCTTGGCAGAGGATGGGGGACCTACTGATTTGAGGAAATGTCTGTCCAGCCCTCAGCCTGCCATTGAGCTGAATGAACAGAAACTTCTGAGGCTAAATGTAGTGAGGGAGTACAGACTTTACAAAATTCACACAAAAATGTCACTGAACAATAAAATAGTAGTAACAAAAGGATCTTGTGGGAGGACCTGCTTTCCAGAGTTGACACATTATGACGTTGAAGATAACTACTTTTCAACAAAAAAAATTGCAAAGCATGCCAAAGCGAAAAGAAAGGATGGCCCAAACACTGGAAGAAAAGCAGTCATTAGAGACTTTCAAAAGATCTCTTCAATGAACTTCCTAGACAAACATCTTCAGTTATGTAAAAAGAGCAACAGGAAACCATGGCAAAACATTTTAAGGGAAAGAATGAAAATGTCTCGCACCAAGTAGAGAATGTCAATGAAGAGAAAGTATAAAACGAATCAAATGGAAATTCCAAGCTTGAACAGCCCAATAACTGGAAGGAAAATTTCACTAATGGGATCCACAGATTCAAAGTAGCAAAAACCAGAATCCCCTCATTTGAAGATAGGTCACTACTACTGAGCTTACAGAAATAAAAATAAGGGCATCTGAACAATTGTATGCTGAATAGATGACAGAAGAAATTTCTATAAAGACAAACTATTAAAACATAAGAGCTAGGGATATAGCTCAAAAGTAGAATGCTCCTGGGTTCAATTCTTAGTACCACCAACAACAACTTTAAGTTTCCTATAAATCATCGGTGTCCATTCCAATAAACAAAACAAAAAAAAACCCCACCCACGGATCCCTTCCAAACATTCTCCACTCCAACTACGGCTGAAATCAGGAAACTGTAGAAAAATCTCTTAAGGTTCTTAGTAGCCCTGCTGGCTGAGATGGGGAAGGAAGAACGCCGGGACATGAGGCTACAGGGGTTTTGAAGCTATTGGCCCATGAAAGCAAAGGAGCCTAAAACTGAGGCTGGGGGACAGAGGAGAAAACGCAAGACGCCAGGGGCTCAGGGGACCGAGAGGCCAGGCTTGGAAGGATGGTCTGTAAGGTGGTCTTGGCGGCCTCCGAGATCCTGTGTTCAATATAGAGCATTATTTGGGTGTGGGAGCTGTCACGAGGCTGTGAGGTAACTCCACTGGGACCCTGAGCATTCCCCGAAATGGCTTCATTCAGCAATTTATGTTAATGAGCATTTAAATGCACAGATAACCATTTCAGATGATTTAACCCAAACAAATAAAAGTTATGCTGGATTTTTTTTTTTTAATTGTGTTCAACAGCTTGCTAGAGTTGGCGTATAATTAGATTTGTCCCGAAGCTAAGGAAGCTCATACGTCAGGGACCCTTGATGCTTGAACTGTTCCCAAAGTGTAGAAAGAGAAAAGGTCCTTATGTGTCTAAAATAAACGTGAAACAGGAAAGACCTCATTAAGACAAGATAGGGAAAGGAATATATTCTCCCCATTACAGACAAAATGACTACTTATGAATGGCAGGGGGAAATTCTAAACCCAGCACAAGCCAAGAGGACAAAGAGTGACATATCATGGCTGTGGTCCCTAACTCAAATACTAGGATGGGCTTAAGTAATATAGAAACATAATCTGCTATGGGAATGGAGTCAAGAAAAATCATCTGATCACTTCAGAGACCAAAAAAGCACTTAACATAAATCATTATTCTTGAGTACAAAAGAAAAGATGAAATTAAAATATTTGAGTACACCTGAATCAGAAGAAAAAAAAAAAAGATTCTGAGTCTGAGTAAAATCAAAATATCATCCATTCCCTTCTCATTGCCTCTTAAGAAAAAAAAAAAAAAAATGGGTGTGGTAGTGCATGCCTATAATCCCAGTACTTGGGAGGCTGAGACAGGGGGATCCCAGGTTCAAGGATGGCCTCAGCAAATAGTGAGACTGTTTCAAAAATAAAAATAAAATAGCGTGGGAGTGTAGCTCGGAGGTAGAATGCCCTTGGGTTCAACCCCCAGTACCCCTTCCCCGACACACACACACACACAGAGCTACAAAAAATAGGGGAAAAAAAGACTGTCACTGTAATTTTTATGATTATATACCTGGAAAGCCAAAAGACCCATCTAAAAACTGCTACGAAAGCAATTTTTAAATGAGGTACAAAATTCAATGTCCAGAAATGAAAAGCTTTCTCACACACATTTAAGAATTGGAAAATATAATAGCAGAGCATTTCTCATTTCTAATAAGTAAAAGAGATAAAATGCCAAGGAAGATATTAACTAGGAAATGCTAGAAGCCTAAGTACAAACAAACAAAAACACAAATCCGCAAGACATCACTGAAGAAAACATCTTGAACAAATGGGAAAGCGTAGCACACTCTTAAGAGTCAGAGACAAGCAATTCCGTGCAGTGGAAGTGTGAACTGGCACATCACTTGGAATAGCTTATGGATACCGAGAAATGTTACAAATGCATACGCCCGTTGACCTAACAATTCTAATCTCAGGAATTTACCCTCTACCGCACCCTGCTCCTATGGAAAAGATATATGTGGAAGGTTATGCCTTGCAGAATTGTAATAGCGAAACATCAGAGATTGGCTATGCCCATTAAATTATGGTTAAATTAATGCTGCATGCACAAGACAGAGTAAGATGCTGCTGTGTAACAAACAGACCTCCTGTACCAAAACTGAACAGTCGTCAGCAGTACGCATTACTGGAAGTAAGTGCATATTTTTGTTAGGGTAGGAAAATAGTATTAACATTTTAGTATAATGCCTAGAGAGAAATAGAACTCAATTCTGGGGGCAAAAATCAAACTTGATCATTTTGAATGTTCAGTGTTAGATTTGTTCAAGTCTTGTTTTGTGAACAATTCTATTATTTTATTAGTATAATAATGTAATGGGAGCCAGGTGTGGTGGTGCACGCTTGTAATCCCAGTACTTGTGAGGCTGAGATCAGAGGATCTGGGTTCGTGGCCAGCCTCAGCTACTTAGTGAGGCTCTCTGCAACTTGAGACCCTATTTCAAAAAAATAAAAGATAGGACTGGGGATGTAGTCTGGCGGTATAATGCCCCAGAGTTCAATCCCCAGTACGCAACAACAACAAAAAATGGAATGGGCACGATTTTAAAAATATGTGTAAGATGGACAGAAAATGCACGTAAGATGTGAAGAAAAGCCAGTCTTACCCCATCCAGTCTCCTTTTTTCAGGCAGCTTTTGACCGTATGTTTTTATTTTGACTGGCAGCAGTAAATCTAAATACTATGTTTGCACTTCTATTTCTTCATTCATCGTCGTGAAGCATTACCTAGTGACTCTGTCAATGAATTAACTCAGTTTTTGCTGGTTACATGATGAGTTATAGATCCCACTCGTGTATTTTGACTCACCTGCTTTCAACAGAACTTCTGGAGTCCTTGCTATGTAACAAAGGAACTTACAGGACAGCACCAGAGACTAAGAAGCACGTACCTTGTTCATACAGCAGCTTCATGTTACAATTTTTGCAGGCGACCAGGTTGCTGAGCAGTGCGACCACGCTCTGCATGGTGTTGCCCAGAACGCTCTCCTGATGCTCCTGTAACAGAAGACAGATCCCATCGTGACCACGCAGACACACAGACGGCAGCAGCAAAAGGACAAATGGGCAGGTGCACGCCATCCCTCCGGACTCTTTGCACGGAATTAAGGGATTGCCTTTTTGCATTTTAATGAAAGATATCTGGGGGAAGGTACTCGCCATCAGGAAGCTCAACGACCAGGTAGGCAGAAGCAGCCACTCAGCACACTGAGGCCCGTAGCCCCTGCTCAGGAGCTGAGGGCAGCCACATGGTCCCGGTGCTTTAGGTAGGCAACAAAGGAGGGACCAGAAATCGAGAGTGGAATGCAGGACACCATGTTTAAAAAGGAGTTTAAGAACACACACACACCCAACAAGACTCTACTCAAGCCAATCGACATTCCTGCATTTTCAACATTATCCTGGTGCCGATACCAATGATGGCCCGCTTCCTCGTGGCAACGATCTGTCTCATTGCATCGAACTACCTTTGAGAACTAAGAAAGCGGATTTTGCTTTCCTCAGCATTCCACATCGTATGCAGAAAGTAGCTTAGGTTCTCAAGAGAAAGTGGAAAGTGAGCTCTTCAGCCTCTACTCCTCGTTTTAAGGACAAACAGGGTCATTTTTGGTAGCTTTCAAAAGATGAGAAAATTGCTTTTCTTTTGTTTTATTCCTTGGACTTCTTAAAACTTAAAGCTTTTCTTTTGCTTCCTTTTCCATTCCTTGGACTTTTTTTTTTTTTTTTGTGGTATGGGGGATTGAACTCAGGGGCATTCTACCTCCGAGCTATACCCCCAGCCCTATTTTTTATTCTTTATTTTGAAACCGAGTCTCACTAAGTTGCAGAGTGCCTCACTAGGTAGCTGAGGCTGGCAGCGAACCCGGATCCTCTGGTCTCAGCCTCCCGAATGCTGGGATTACAAGCGTGCGCCACCACGCCCGGCTCATTCCTTGGACTTCTTAAAAATGAAAAACAGGTCATTGAAATTGTAAAGTGTTATGTAATTCAAAAACCAACAGAAGTCTCTAAGGTCCGGGCACAAATTCGAGGAGGTGCTTGCTCTGGGTCCACGTGGTGCTCACTGAGGGCGAGCATGTTTGCAAGTCTAGCTCACCTGCTGTAGCCCCGCCCGGCTCCTGGGACCCCTCCACTAACACCCACCCCCATCCCCCAAAGGAACAAGTGTGCACCCAGTTCAGTAGCTCCATCTAGAAGGACCCACATTCTCTTTCCCTTTCATGCACAAAGAAATAGGTGGTTTACTGTTTTCATAAATATAAGTCATATATTTAATGCATTTAATTAAGGAATGGTCAGCGATTTTGTGCCAGGTACCACTCTAAGCAATGTGTGGTGTCGACACAAAAACGAAGTCCCCTGTCCTCACATAAACAGACCACAAATGACAGTACCATAAACACAGAAATTATCTAGGGTGTCAGAGGTAGCCTGTGCCCTGGCAAGAGAGGTGGGAGACAGAGGTGCAGGACAGAGGGCTGCGTGGGCCACACTTATGACAACCACGTCTGATTTTTAGTAGCAATTTCTCGCTTGCCCTGTTCATCTGTATTACTCCACAAATATTTATGCCGCGTCGATTATCTGTTTGAGAGATCTGGTAGGACTCATTCATAAAGGCAGCTCGGCTCAGTATATTTCTGCCAGTAGATCTTTTAATTCTTTTTTTTTTTAAACCCTCTAGTCAGGTAACTACACCTTGATCCGATTCAGGTCATACCCACTTTCCTCAAAAATCACCTATAATGTCCAAGTTTCCAACTATATTGTATTAACATCATACAACTATATTGTATTATCATCATACGCAGCATTCTCTTACAGCTTCAGAACTCTGTGAACCCTGATACTCTTCCTCCACACCGCGCCCTCTCTGGTTGATCAGACTCAAAGCTTGATCTACACGACTGAGCTTTTCAAGGAACCAGCCTTCCATTGGAATGATCCATTCCTTCCCGCTACTGCTTTGAGTTCATCATTACAAGGGACACAAATGCCCCACACTTCTCTGTCCTCGGTACATGCAAGAGGATGGCGTTTCCCTGCCCATTTGCGACTAGAAATGACAAGACGGCTTGCCGTGGACAGTTCATCTCACTTGGGCAGAAGCTTGAAGGGACAAGCGAGGGTGTCTACGTCCTGTGTCTCCCCATTATCCCTGTGACTTCTAGATGGCAGTGACCCCAACAGCTTGAGTAACAGAGGGAGAACACAAAGCAGAAAGGCTGGGAGCCCCTTGACAGACATAAGGTTTCCCAAGTTTACAAAACCCCAACAGCTGCTGCAGTGGCTCTGAACCTGCTTTCTCAACAGCGCCATACCACCCCCGATGGGCACCCTTGATTTCACATGGGTTTCACCAACGATGTCTTTGTTTGGTACGAGACAAGGGAATTTGTTTCCAAATACAGAAGCCTAAGAAAATGTCTATCTTCAGCAACACATACTTCGGATCACGTGTGTGGTGCGTGGGACTGTGTGAACGTTTCGCTGGCGACGCCAGCTTAAGGAGATGGATGTGGAGCGATGGCCGGCTACAGTCTCATCTCATTGTTCATGGTTGGTTGGAAGGAAGGGGTGATTAATAAGCGCCAAGTTGACACTACACGTTATTCATGATGAAGTAGCTAACGACACGTAGGAATCTTAATGCTTGTTGAGAAAAGCAAAGCTAATCAATCTTTTATTTGGGGGCCTGTTTGGTAATGTGGCCCGTACGGCTCCTTGTTCAAAGGCCCATTTGTCAGAAAAATACAGGTCCGTCTTACTGGAGACAAGTCTACCTGATAAACACAGTCCTACAACTAAATGCACATTTTCTATGACATTCCTGGCAACATACTTACTCATTCTCAAACCAATACTTTGGGTTTTTTCTTGCGCTCATGGGGTGAGCACCCCTGTTGATGATACAGGCATTTCCTTCAGATTAAAAACCAATTCTCCGAGCTAGGCAGGGTGGCACACGCTCGTAATCCCAGTACTTGAGAGGCCAAGACTGGAGGATCCAGGTTTGTGGCCAGCCTCAGCTACTTAGACCCTGTTTCAAAATATAGAATAATAAAAAAAAAAAAAAAACAGGCCTGGGAGTGTAGCTTGGAGGTAGAATCCCTTTGAGTTCAATTCCCGGCAGTACCACAACACACACCTCTCCAAACTTCTGTTGCTTCTGAACACTAAGAACCCAGGATCAGATCCCAGCCAACGAGAGATCCTGGACGCCCAGACTGGAAATCTCAAGGTAACCCCAGAACAGAGGCCTCTGCCACCCCCACCACGCCACCTGCAGAGGGGGGTCGTACAACTAGCGTTGTTACTAGGATTTTCGCTGCACCCAAAAGCAAGATGTTGGCATACGTGTGTCAATCTCTTATGTGATACACATTAATAAGGGACTAATATCCTGCCGCCACCCCGGGGGAAACGGTTCCTTTTTTATTCTAGCCATCATCAAAAACACTTTTTATTTTCTTGGTTGGTGCTTTTCAAACCGTTTGCCAATCTTGAACTTTATTCAGCACAAAGTGAGCATTTTAATAAAAACTATGACAAACGTCTTTGCCTGCTTTTCCCCTTACAGGTGCCCACACTTCTAAACTGCCCAGGCGAGCGAGAGACACCCGAGAGCAGAGCGTCTGGTTCCTGCTCAAGGTGAGGTCGGGGTTCTCTAGGGGAACTAAGACAAGCTGCGGCGAGGGACGAGGTCCTCCTGTCCCCAGAAACACTGCTGACCGCATGGGAAAAGCTGTCGAGAAGGTATAAATGTGAATTAAGCACACTTCTATCAGCTTGCATCAAAAGGAGTCATTTCATCTCTTAGCAACTTTAATAAGACTTGTTCTTGTTCTCAACCATGTTGGCCTACAAGGGATACATTACACATTAAAAAAAAAAAAAAAAAAAGCATCACCTGACCTGAGAAAGTCGAAGTGGCGGATTACACGAAGGCCAACACATGAGCGTAAACAAGCGGCCAGTGCCCCTCGTGGGCACGGCTGCCTGCCAGGCTGTCGGCGGGAGATAAGGGGGCTCAAGCGGGGTTCAAAAAGACGGCGGGCTGGGGTTGGAGGGGAGGGACGGTGCCCATCAAAGTCTATCATCAGTGGCGGCTCCTCGGGACAGCCCCTTCTCCTCCCCTCAATTTGTGCCTGAGTTCCGCGGAGAAAGGATGATAACAGAAGGCTGTGTAAAATCCTGATGCCATTTTTATTTTTTCCAGTTCCTACGGCTGAGTAATAAAGCAGCACCCTCACACGTTGCAAGGAGGGCAGGGTGGGGAGAAGAAGGCAGAAGGCCGGGAGCCGGGAGAGACCTTTGGACTCTCCCCGGAAGCTCTGAGCTCCTAAGGAAGCAAGGGAAGGGCTACCACCGCTCCCCTTTCTACAGACAGCGACCCGGGCAGGCAGAGCAGGTGCGGCTTGCTGGCCAGTGACAGCCTCGGCGAGCAGCGAGACTCTTGTCAACCCAGCGAGACCCTGTTTCAAAGGGCCAGGCGTGGTGGCGCACGCTTGTAATCCCAGCATTCGGGAGGCTGAGACCGGAGGATCTGGGTTCGCGGCCAGTCTCAGCTACCTAGTGAGGCACTCCGCAACTTAGTGAGACTCAGTTTCAAAATAAAGAATAAAAAATAGGGCTGGGGGTGTAGCTCAGAGGTAGAACGCCCCTGAGTTCAATCCCCAGTACTGCAAACACACACACACACACACACACACACACACACACACACACACACACAAAACATGGCTGGGGGTGTGGCTCAGAGGTAGAATGCTCTTGAGGCTCAATTCCCCAGTACTGTAAAAGAGGGAAAGAAAAAAAAAAAAAAAAAGAAAAAGCATGGCTCTGGCAGATAAAATGAGGAGAGTGCTGGGCCCTGAAGAAAAGGCCTGTCACTGTCAACGCTGCTGCTTCCTCGCTGATGGAGGATGGCGGGGGGAGCGCCAAGGACGTGGCAAGGAGAACGCCAGTGAGGACACGTGGCCTTTCCAAAGTGGCCTCGCTGGGACCAGCATCTGACGCACGAGTGCCACAGGGTGACTTCAAGGGTCTCCCCCGGAAAGCTTGGCAGGTTTGTGACAGCACCATTCACAACAGCCGAGAGAGAAACAACCCACGCGTCTGTCCACAGGCCATAAAGAAAATGGGATCTAGATAACGGAATATTGTTGGGGGGGGGAGGGAATGTGCCTTTTATCACAACGTGCATGAGGAATCTTTACAAAAAGCAAAAGGTCAAGTACACGGAAACAGAAAAATCAATGGTTACGGGGGGGCGGGGGGGGGAGTACGGAGAAAATGTTAAGACGCAGGTCAAAGGAAACACGGTAACATCTACTGCAACCATGACGGCTACAGCCAAGAACGCTGCGTATGTATCCAGAGTCTTTGTTCGACAGTTGGGTTTTTTTTCTTGGTGCTGAGGACTGGAGTCAGGGCCTCCTGCTTCCTAAGCACGTGCTCTACACTGAGGAGCCACAACCCCCGCTAAACTAGCGGATTTTAGCTAATTTTGTCACCGAAGGAACGGTGCGAGATCATGGATATGTTAAGCTCTTTCCCTACAGTAATTATTTTACTCTCAATACGTATCCTGTAACATCAGGTTATGTCCTCCAAGTTGACTGCACCCCATTTACTGGTGCTGGGGATTGAACCCGGGGGCTTTTTACCCCCAAGCTACACCCTCCAGCCCTTTTTGTTTTTATGATGAAACAGGATCTCACTAAGTTGCTAAGGCTAGTCTCGAACCTGTGATCCTGACTCAGCCTCCCAAGTACTGGGATTACAGACATGTGTCACCACGCCCAGCTTAAAATTTATTTTCTCAAAAATTTGGTAGGCGCCGGGCGTGGTGGTGCACGCTTGTAATCCCAGCATTCGGGAGGCTGAGACGGGAGGATCCAGGTTCTCGGCCACCCTCAGCTTAGTGAGGCCCTCCACAACTTTGTGAGACCCTGTTTCAAAACAAAAATAAAAAATAGGACTGGGGGTATAGCTCAGAGGTAGAATGCCCCCGAGTTCAATGTTCAGTCCCCAGTACCGCCAACAAAAACAAAAGTTTGGTAGGCATTGAAACAGTTGAGGTAGAAAACACTTTTACCAACCAAACCTAACAGGAACCTGGTCGCTGTCTTTGTTGGGAATCAGAGTTTAAAAGAAAACAATTTTAAAAACTCCAACTAAGCCAAGGCATGGCGGGGCAGACGCCCGTCAGTCCCAGGCCTTGGGAAGCTGAGACAGGAGGATCGTGGATCCAAGGCCGGCCTCAGTAACTTGGTGGGGCCCTGAGCAACTCGTTTCAAAATGAAAATAAAAAGGGCCGGGGTGTCGCTAGGAGGCAGAACCCCGGAACCGGAGACGGGGAGGCCGCAAGAGTCGCGGGATGGCAGGGGCACTGCTGCTTGCTGTTTTCATCCCCCGAGAGGTGGCCCAACAGGGCTTCGGAGGCGTCCGTGTGACCCACGGAGCCGGAGAGCAGCGGGCTCGACTCAAGGGAAACGTCACGGGCTCACTAGAATCAACTTCCTCACCACATCGATACACACATGGGGCTTCCTGGGAACCGAGGGCAGGCTTGGGGGGCCAGGAGGGTCGGTCTGGGTCAGATGAGGCTGGGGAAGCTGCCACCGAGCACTTGCTGTGCGGCTCTTGAAGCCGCTCCACTGCCCAGGGCCGGGGGCTCCAGGGAGGATCTCTACACTGCTGCTCTCTCATCTGGAGCCAGAAAATGTGTGGTATTATCCTCCCCCCCCCATCTTCCAGGAGTCTGCGGGTATGGCAGCAAGTCCTTTTTCTTTCTTACTGTGGTACTGGGGATTGGTCTGAGGGGCATTCTACCTCTAAGCTACATCCCCAGCCCCGTTTTATTCTCTGATTTTGAAACAGGGTGTCACTAAATTGCAGATCGCCTACTTGCTGAGGCCATCCTCAAACCTGCAATCCTCCTGTCTCAGCCTCCCCAAGTACTGGGATTACAAGAGTGTGCCACCACGCCTGGCTCAAGTTCCTTCTTTTGAAGGGACTCCCTCTGCCTTTCTGATTAAAGACGCAAGAGAAGGGAATTCTAAACTATTTTTAAGTTTGACTGACAGATCTTGTAGAGGCCCTGGTAGCAGCAGCAGATACAAGTTATAATTAACGACACATTCTAGCGCCCACCAGGGAGGGTTCGGATCAACTGGTACTGTGCACCCATCAGTATGCTGAGCTGGTCTGGAGTCCCAGCCCTCAGTCGGTGCCTCGGAGCGTGTCTCGGATGCCCTTCTGGCAGGTTAATTGTGTCGTCTGGCCTTCCTGGCTCTGCCCTTTCATGTCCAGGCGTCTAGCAGGGAGGCTTGGTCCTCTGACTCTGGGCAGGCTCAGCCACAGCTGTTCAGCAGGAGAAGCCAGCAGCTGGAGGCCCAGGGGGCAGCCGCTGGTAGCAGCAGCCAGCCCTGGGGATGGGCCGGGTGCCGTTCAGCAGTCTACCCGGCCACACGCCGCCTCTACCTCAAGCTGGCCCAGCGTAGGCAGGACAAACGAGACACTGCAAGTGTGCGGTCTCACACCCAGAGTTCCCTCGGCCGCCTCCCCGCAGCCCCTCGGCTGTCTCAAAGTAAGCAATGATATGGTCTCCACAAACTAAGATCACTCCGGAAAGTTGCTTCCTGACTCGGGGGGAGGGAGGACAGTTGCCCGTCTTGTGCAGATGGAGTATCTGCCGCCCCTTGGGCCCACCTGCCATGGGGACAGGAGGTGCTGCCACCACCTAGCCCCTTGAAAGCGGAGTTAGGACTCAGCCCCGTCCCCGGAGCCCACTGGCCCCCGAGAAACTCGAAATTCATGAAAGAACAATCCCACCTGCTCGAAGTTGCTCAGCCAACATTGCCGGGGAAGGGATGAGCAGCTGTGTGAGCCTCCTTGAAGAAGTTAACTACTCGGCATCTAGATACTGTCTCCAATGCAGCAGCTGACACTTCCTGAACACCTATAAAAGCTGTTACTTAACAGGCCTAAGAGAATGCCAAAAAGACAAACCACCAAGGCCGATGGTGGGTGGCGCAGATCCTGCTGGTGTGTGTGACCATCCCGGCAGGAGCGGCAGCTGGCATGTTTATGCAAGTGAGGTAAGAGATGGGTGCCGGTCGGTCTTTAAGAGACATGTCAGAGCTTCAGGGACACACATTCTGTTCCTGCTGGACTGAGCGGTATTAGCCAGTCTTACTAAGTAACTCTAGAATCTCATCTCTCAGAGCACAAGCAACAAATTAAAAAGCCTCTTCAGAGGCACAAGAACTCGTCTATGTATCAAAATGAATAGACTTTCAAATGCCAAACCATTTTTGCTTCACTGTGCTCTGAAGTTGGACACAGACCAGGCTCTGCTACACGGCGGCCGTGGACTCCACCAGGGAAGAAGACGCTGGGACCGTGACGCTGAGCCCCAGCACCCATGCTAACCAACACGTCCATGGCGAGCAGAGAAAGGGGCATGCTTGGGGTGGGGGTGGGGCTGGAAACTTGTTCCAAGCCCCGCAGACGACAGCCCGGCACGGGGCCTACCCCTGCAGTGCCTCTGCATCAGCTACCTCGGCCTGGTGCAGGGCCAGGCCCTCAACATGGATGGATGGATGGATGGTTGGATGGATGGATGGACAGACGGATGGATAGATGAGTGGATAGATGGGTGGATAGGATAAGATAGGAGAGGAGCAGCAGAGCGGAGTCTGCAGCCAACAGATGCAGAGAAGAGGCCCAGAGAGACGTGAGCTCCTGGGGCCGCAAGCCCGTCTCCCAGGCTCCTCCCTCTGTGGGAACACCCTTTGATGCCAACTAAACCCAACCGCTGCGCCTTTCCAAATTCCCCCGGGAAAGAATCCAAGGAGGATGACATTTGCATGTGGTTAAGCAATGCCAAACGGTAACATTTTGGAAGCTTGTGATCAAATTTCGAGAGAACCATTTGGCACAGTCCTGGTTACTTACTACTCATGAACCGCAGCAAAGATCACTCAAACGCACACGCTGCCCCTTCTGAGAACACACACCAAGCGACCTAGGAACCGCACTCCGGCCCCCGGCCACCCCGAGACCACCCCTCATTCTAGAGCACAGGTGAGCTGGCTGTGGCGGGACTGGGGTTCCCGCCAGCTTCTGAGACCCTCACCTCTTCTCTCCGAGGTCTGATCACCTGGCCTTTGTGCCTCCCTCTGAGCCTCTGGGCACCGGCCTGATGCTGAACCTAAAGGAAATAGGTTCGCTCTCTCTGGCCAGGAAGGTCAGCACCCTCTCCCGCACTTATATTCGACAAAGGGGCAGTGTTTTCGGGAAGTTTTTTTAAGCATGTGAATTTTTTTATTCCAATCTGTCAAGTTCTGCAGAAGGTCAAGGGCTAGCCTCTTACTGACTCTGCTCTCCTCTACAAATAGGATCTCGCCGCGGATGTGCTCGCCGGCCAAGGGCTGACCAGCTGCATGCAGAGGAATCCGCAGGCCCTCAGCACCGCGGAGACGCTGGTCAGCGGGACTTGGTTTTGTTTTCAACTCGAGCATCGAGCCTCTCGCGATGCATCCTCAGATAATGGTATCTGTGGCTTTCAAGAGATGCGGCGAGCAAGATAATGTAAGGCATTCTGGATGTCAGACATGGACGTATCAAATAGCAGAAATGAAAGGACAGTCGTATTATTAGCTATTTTCATTTTTTTTTTTTAAATGGAACGCACGGGCTTCTATATGTGCCCGAGAAGTGCCTCAGAGTGGCAGGGTGTCAGGAAGCCTCAATGAGGTTCCAGGAAAGATAATGGAGCTTTAATGGTGGAAACAGCCAGAAAATTAAATCTAATCATGTTCCATTAAGCAGACTCTTAGCTCCCATTTTTACTAAATTATTTTATTATGATTTTTGCCTCTCTGTATTGAAATAACCTTTTATGGCAATTTGATTTGCAAGCACAAATAAGCCTCATTTATTTTCTGCTACGAGTCCCTGTGAGATTAATAAGAAGAGATGGATCATCTAAAAGCTCACCCATCCCACAATCAGAAAGCCAGCATTCGGGGACTTGAATACCTTGTCTTAGATTTGCATTTGTAAGGAAAGCATTATGCCAGAATTACAGTCTCATTTAGCGGTGACAAAGCACCTGCCAGAGAGATCATCTTCATCTGGGAAGCTCCTCCTAACCAGCCTTCCAGGGCAGCCAGGGCCAGGCGCTGGGTGTGCAGGTGCACCCGCCCGCCCGCCCTCCTGGGGCTCACCTCCCTCCTCCAGCCTCAGCCCTGTACTTACCCTTCCGCTCTGATGGAAGGACAGACGGACTTCACCGTGCATGGAGGGCCCAGTTAGTACTGCCCAGCTCTGCTGGGTGGTTTGCTTCCAGCAGGATGCTTCTGCAGAGACACCGAGACGTGCGCCCTAGGGTATGGCGTGTGTCACGGGGTATACAGAAAGAATGCCACAGAGGAAGACTGGAGCAAACCATCACTTTCCTCTCTGCAGAGCGCGCAAGCACCTGTCCCGTGTGCAGGGCACGTTTTAAATTCTGAAACAAAGCGTGTTTGTTCCCCCAAAATGTCACGAAGGGGAAGCTAGGAAACCTCACCGAAATCACAGTCCACTAACCAAAGGAATCTCTGGACAAATCCTGACTGAGTCGGTTAGAAACTAGAGGACTTGACAAGGAAACCTCATTTAGAAAGAAGGCCTAGAAGCCGGGCGTGGTGGCGCATGCTTGTAATCCCAGCATTCGGGAGGCTGAGACCGGAGGATCCGGGTTCGAGGCCAGCCTCAGCTACCTAGTGAGGCACTCCGCAACTTAGTGAGACTCGGTTTCAAAATAAAGAATAAAAAATAGGGCTGGGGGTGTAGCTTGGAGGTAGAACGCCCCTGAGTTCAATACCTAGTACCG